>CM037852.1:97341558-97447499 GCA_021234595.1 Delia radicum
TGTTTTTTGTTCACTTAAAAATAAAGATACTGTATTACAACTCAAACAACTACATATATTTAAAGCAGAAGTTCCCTGAGTGTATATATTCCCGTCGTTCCCGTTAGGAGCTTAGGGCCTCAACAATTTGTCGCCATTCGGATCTTTCCATCGAAATACTTTTTATTTCCGCCCAGGTTTTTCATTTCCGAATAGTGTGTCAGATCCAACTCCACTTTCGTTTTCGAATTTCTATGGATATGGGTATTTGAAGAGTTTCATGACACATATTTATATTTTAAATAGATTATGACCAAAAAATCAGTTGTTTTCTACGACGGCTCCACTTGTAAGGACTGGATATCTTAGAATTTGCATTCCAGGACTAGCAGCTGTATAGCAGTGTGATTTGACATTAGTGTTGAATAAATTTATCTAAGTACGGCGCGAGAGTGGTGATGATATCCATACGTTAATAATCTGTCCAAATGATTGAGTGGTCTTTCTTATTGACTGTAATTGTCTGCGCTGTTGTCACAAGTGTTAGTAATAATCGAACTAAGATAGCAAAATGAGTTTTTTTCCTAAAAAATTTCATTATTTATTACCATGAATGGCAACCGGTTCGATGAATAAAGTTTAGTGGGGTTTTTCCAATTTTTAAAATTAACAACATTCGGTAAATTTACAAATTTGTAAGACCTGCTAACTTATTTCATAACTAATGTATGGGGCTAAACCATAGTTATGAGTGTCAAATTCATATGGAAATATCTGTGGATAAAGTAAAACTCTGTTTAGTTTTGAGAAAAGTTACTCGTCCTAAAAATGTTTTTTTTTTAAAGTTAAACAATTTATTGAAATACATGTCAAATAAATTATTAAAGATCAATAAAAAATAAATAAAAAATAAAATGAGTTTGCATACGTGGCGTATACTTTATTTTTTATTTTCTGAATAATGTGAATAATATAGCTCAGACACTCTCTTAGTAGTAAAAATATATTAAAAGAAGAGAGTTTGCATACGTGGCGTATACTTTATATTTATTATATGAATAATGTGAATAATATAGCTCAGATACTCTCCTAGTAGTAAAAATATATTAAAAGAAGAGAGTTTGCATACGTGGCGTATACTTTATATTTTATTATATGAATAATTAGAATAATATAACTCTCTCATTTTATTCTTACATTAAAAGGGCATTGATAAAATACTAGAGTGGCCGACGAATTTATGAAACTGGTTTCGGGCTTGTTCAAAAACTCATATTTTGAAAAACCCGGTTTCGAATACGGGTTGTACTGAAAAAAAACGTTAATAAGCGTTTTCGGTTTTTTTGTCTCTTATGCATGGTATTTTGTTCCTTTTCGAGTAAAAAAACGTAATGTATTCCATATACATTACAACAGAATAATCTGATTTAAGCAGATTATTCTGTTGCTTTCAATGAAATAAAATTTAGCAAATATAACTAAAATATGTAAACTCAACAGATTTATTTTTTGCTTTTTTCAGCAGTTTTTGCTGCAAAGCTCATTTTTAAATAATTTTTAGTAGTTTTTTTTTTTTGCTATTTTTACAGGTTTATTTCTATGAGTCTGGTAATGTACTTTTTAAGTGGTACTGGAGTATTGTAAAAGACAATGTTGTCCCAGTACTACGAGGGCGGATCGATAAGTCCATAACTTTTTGAATGCAACACAGTTTTTTTTGCAAAAAAAAATTATTTTTCAACATAATCTCCTTTTAGCTCAATACACTTAGTCGAACGTTCCTCCAATATTTGTATCCCTTCCAAAAAATATGATTTCTCGAGGTCCATAAAATAACCGTTTGTTTGATCAATAATTTCATCGCTGGAGCTATATCTCTTTCCACCGAGCCATTTCTTTTGTTTTGGAAATAGGAAATAGTCACGGGGGCTAATCGGATGAGGTACCAATTCGTACCATTGAGACTGCACACGTGTACACCCGTGCATTATCTTGATGAAAAAGAAATTTTTTTCCTGGCCATATGGGGTCGTTTTCTTTTAAATCTTCGTTAAATCGGTCGAATAAGTTGGCATAATATTCGCCGTTTATTGTTTTTCCCTTTTGTAGGTAATCGAAGTGGATTATACCGCGTGCATCCCAAAAAACTGTTGCTATCACCTTATTGGCCGACAAACTTACATTGGCCTTCTTCGGAGCCGGTTCACCCGGAGAGACCCATTGTTTAGACTGCTGCTTGTTCTCCGGAGTGTTGTAATGGATCCATGTTTCATCTACAGCTACAAAACGCAGCAAAAACTCACTCGAATTACTGTTACCCAACTCCAAACAATCCTTTGAAGTTGTCACACGATTACGTTTATGGTCAATTGAGAGCACCCATCTTGCAGACAGCTTTCTTAAACCCAACTGATCATTTGAAATCGAAAACACACTGCCATATGAAATGCTTATGGCATTAAGAATCTCACGCACTTTTACTCTTCGATCGGCCAACAAAATATCGTGGTTTTTTCGACATTTTCGGGTGTATTGACCTCAATTGGCCGTCCAAAACGTTCAATGTCATTTGTACTTGTGCGACCACAACAAAAGTCAGTAAACCACTTTTTTACCATTGAAATCGATGGTGCAAAGTCCCCATAGTATTTATCAAGCTTCTTCTTGGTTTGATTGACGGTTTTTTTTCGCAAAAAATAATGTATAATGAGCACTCGAAATTCACTTTTTTCCATTTTTAAAAAAATCCACGTGGCTGTATGTTTTTGAACAGCTGTTAAACGCAAAGTATATGACGGAACTTGCACACAATTTTACAGTATTCTATTAACAGGTGGTACTTGATGAGAGCAGTGTTGCATTTCATATAACTGCGAGGGAAGTTCGAAAAGTCACGGACTTATTGATCCGCCCTCGAATTTTATTTGTACCGTGGTCAATTTCTGCATGGAGAATTATATTGTTACCCCATAATTTTTGCCCAATAGATAAAGTATGTGCTTATTTTATCCCATCTTATTTATTTTTTAATAAATAGTCTAATATTTAATTGAACTTTTAAACATTTCGTGACTTAAATATATCCGAATTAAATATGTAAAAGTAAAAAACTCTATTGTTATAATTTTGTGTAACTTATTATTTATTTTTCTTCTAAAACACAATATGTTTGCTAAAAATGTGTTATCAGCTTTTTTAAACTACGCGTTAATATAGAAAAATTAAATAGAAATCATTCAATTCGCAGACTTCAATTTTGTCAAATGTAAGAAAAAGTAATTTCGAGAAATGCCAGCAAAACCATTTATACATTATTTTGTTAAATATAATCTCAATAATAAATAAAAGCTATAAAATATTTTCTTTTCATCTGAATAATTTTAAATTTGAGTCAATCCAGTAGGCCTATTGACGAACATAAGACTTTTCAACTGCACCTCTTTCGATTGGCATGAAAATTCACAGGTAGTAATAGCCAACCGTGCCAAAAAAAAAATTGAACTGGCAAAAACCACTGTTCAAAACTACCAAAGGTTCAACTAATATTGTAATAGGTATACACTATTTTGCTTGCAAAGATGTGTCCTACTAGAAAAATTCTTTCCCAGTATTGTTTTTACCGATATTACAACCTATTAAGAGAATTTTTTTTTTAATTTTATTATGTTTGACACATTTAATTATGATTTAAAAGACTAAGACCGAACTCTATTGTTGCTTTTTAAATGTGTTTTATTAAAAGTATTTCTCAAAATTAATTTAATTTGAGCTATTTTAAAAGCGCCAACTGTTTTGAATAACCAGCGTTATGACAATGTTGACAAGTTCGCTCAAACCAGCGCACTGGGGTTTCAAATGATGTCAAAGTGGCGATTAATTGAAATTTAGAAATCAAGTGTTTATAATTATGTTTGGTTTCGAGTAAAAATAGATACAATTCTGCATCGATAGTTGACAAAATCAATCACTGAATCGTTCACTTTTTTTGCAGTGAGCTGTCAAAGTTAGAAAATTTTTACTGTTTTTGCGAAAAGTGAAAAAAAAAACTTATATTGTTTGCGAATCACATGTTTATTTTTTCTACTAAATCTTTCAAAAGTAAAACTTTTCTAATGGAACCTTCAACTTACACTCACAAGAACTTTTCCATAAAAAATCAACAGTTATTTAAAAGTTTAATCGGTAAAGTTGTTTCAATGAAATATGCAGTTAAATTACCAAAGAAATATATTTTTTAACGTTCTGTCTGTTATTCAACAAAAAAAAAAAAAAAACAAAAAAACGGACTTTCCGTTATAGTTAAAATATTCAGTTAAAATTTTCTATTCAAAATAAAACGTTGTTAATTATATTGAGTATTGAAATAAACAAAAACAATCTATTGTTTTTATGGATTTTGTCAATTAATATTCAACAGTTGAAAATAAACTAAAAAATACAATTGTTTTAAACGAAAAGTAAGTAGTCCTGTTTTTAACTGAATTTCAGTTAATTTAATGTGTATATTCAGTAGTCTTTACGGAAAAATATTGTGATTGTATTTAAGTGTATAGTAAATACTTTTTTATTTAAAATAAAATATATTTAAATATTTTTAATATTTTTTCTAAAAAAGTCCAAAATTGGGACATTTTCCACAGCTAATGGGATGCCCTTATTAAGTTAGTTATAGTTGCGTTTAGTTTTATAGTTTTTTAAAAAATAAAGTTGAGACAATGCGTAGCCCTTTGTTGTTATTTTCGTTTTTGTGTAAAAAGTCTGCTTTTCATTTATAGATCTAACCTGGTATTTGTATTTGTTGTGGTTAAATATTGTTTAATTCTATATTTTTGGTATTATTGTTATTGTTTTAGTTGATGCATTGTGTTTTTGTTTAGAGATGGGTGCGTGAGTGATTTTGATGACTTAAGCTCACGAAAATTTTGTCACGCACAATTTACAGTATGTTAAAAATGTTTTTCATACATTTAGCAAAATTCAAGTGATTAAATTGCATTTCAATCACGACCACAAATGATTTACTCACGCTCTAGAATTTACGCTCACGCACTAAATTTTAGCAATCAAAAGCTATGGAAACCAAGTAATTGATCCATGTTATTTATGTTACATTAATTATATTTTATATTAATTTCACCAAATGAAAATTATTAATATTGAACTTACACACACACCCAGAAAACATACTCGGTCGTTGCTACCGTATTTGTTGCCAATCAAACGATTCAGTTATCGCGACCGAATTCTTCGATTGTGACAAAAATCATTCGGTTGAATTAACTGACATTCTGAAACGACAATAGAATTTCGATTGCTTTTGCAGAAATTTGGTGATAACTACCAAAAAATTTGATAGCTACACTTAGAATACTATGTAGGTAACGACCATTGCAATTGTAGTTGAAAACAAATGAAATTTCACTTAAAGAAAGGACAACTTACATTACAGTAAATTCTACTAACATTGTCATTTGTTTTTTAATGTTCAAAAAATGACTAACAATTGTAGTAAAAATTAACCACATGGTAGTAAAAAATAAACAAATATTTATTTTTTTTAAATAACAAGAAACAACTGTTAAAAATGAATGTAAAATCATAAAACAGTCATTTGATGTGGCTTGTTTTTTAAACGAACTACAAGGTTAGTAAAAAAACTTAATTTGTTGTACAAATTACTGACATTTGCATTAAAAATAAAGAAACTGTATTACAACCCAAACAACTACATATTTTTAAATCAGAAGTTCCCTGAGTGTACTAGTACTGAACCATTCGATTGACTACAAATACGGTTACAATGACCGAATATATTTTCTTGGTGCACCTTTTTTAATTTATTCTCGTCTAGATTTGTGAAAAAATGTGTAACTCGCTCATCTCTATTCCGTATTTTTTTGTGTGATAATGTGTGATAATACAGAAAACACAATTATTTTAATATTTTTTTATTATTTTTTCTTCCAATTTTTTTGTTTCTAAACTGCTGTGTTTATTTATGTGTGGATTATTCATCACAAATATTGTAGTATTCTCTTGCGTGACTTTTTTGAGATAAATTTGTACATTTATCGAAAATAAAAATATAAATTGGATTTTAAATTGAATTTATACTAATATATATATATCAGGGACCGTAAATAATGATTATTGTTCGTTTTTTTAAATCAAAAAATCAATCACTTAGAACAGACATAAAAAAAATGTATTGCACCATTATTATTATTTTTTTACAATCTTCACATATCCGTCATGATTTTTAAAATTTTGATTTTTAAAATTTTCTTCAATGGTAATGATTATTTTTGAGTAATAATAAAAAAAAAATCAGCCATAATCATTATTTTTGAGCAAAAAAAATAAAACTCAAAAATAATCATTATTTATGATTTTTATTTTTTTCGCTCAAAGTAAAACTCACTTTCATTGCCCAACTCGTGGTACTATGCCAAAAATTTCGTTATAGCCCTAATATGCATGTATACTGGGCATGAAGAATAGTAAAGCTGGTATGTAAATCTATATAATTAAAAAAAAAAAAATAATAAATCAATGTCACGAAGACTGTAAGCTGTTATAAAGAATGGCCCAGTTATAATCTGGACGCACAAAAGTAGTTATAACTTTGTAAATAACAGACACATTTTTATAAATTATACACCAAATTAAAGGAAATTTATGCAGCTTTAAGGAAAATCATACAAATAAATTAATTTTCGTTGTTACGAATAAAAGAACGGACATGTTTGTTGATGCTCCCCAATAATTTTTGCACATCCTTCGGCTTTACTTTTTTAGCACTCTGGTTCCATTTTTGTAACATTATAACTTCATTTTTTGCTTCTTTATTACTCTTCTTCAATTTATTTTTTACATTTGCCCAATATTTTTCGATTGGTCGAAATTGTGGGCAGTTAGGAGGATTCATGTGTTTGGGTATTACACCACTGAATGTTGGATTTTCTAAGAAAGTGTGCAAAATTTCTTCACGTCTTTTTTGTTCCATGGCGTCTGTACGAAATACAATTCGAATGACAGACTTGAAAATTATGTCAAATAACGGTATATGTCTTGTTAACAACATATGTAAATGGTTTAAAATTTCATACACTGGGGGCGCTGTAACAACGTTATGAATGCGTCCAGATTATAACTGGGCCATTCTTTAATTCAAATTGAAAGCAAACTAATACTAAATATTTTAAATATCATTTTTAATTTTACGAATATTTAGTCTTTTTATAGATGGTTGTTTAAATTGGGTACGAGTAAAATACTAACTCGGTCAGGAATATTCCAAAGTGAGCAAAATATTAAAATTATTAAAATTAATAATAAATATTAATAATAAATTACCACAACCAGTGCTTGATGTTGCAACTCGTTGGAATTCAACATATCATATGTTGAACACACTCTAAAAGTTCGAGGATTTTTGTGAAAGGCACCTTAAAAAGTCTATGAAAGTGAGTTTTATTTTGAGTGAAAAAAATAAAAATCATATATAATGATTATTTTTGATTTGTATTTTTTTTTTGCTCAAAAATAATGATTATGGCTGATTTTTATTAATATTTTTTTTGATTTGTATTTTTTTTTTTGCTCAAAAATAATGATTATGGCTGATTTTTATTAATATTACTCAAAAATAATTAATATTACTCAAAAATACCATTGAAGAAAATCCTTAAAACTCATAATATAATCATTATTGTGTAATTTTTATTATAAAACTCATAATGATTACGGTCCCTGATATATATTATGTCCTGTGGTTCCTATTGGGAACAAAGGGCCACAAATATAACTAATATAAATAAATATAAATTATATATATATTGAATTTTTAAATAACACATGAAGTACGCTTTAATTTCCAATTTGATTTATTAATTATCGCTTTTCTTTCTTAAGTTACACCCAAAATTTTGACTAAGATCTTTTATCATAAAAACAATAAAAACACGCCTAACAGGTTAAAAAGTTTTTTTAGAATTTTTTCTAAATTGTTGTATTTTTATGATTATTCATCAATAAAAAAATTATAATATTCTCTTTTGTGATTTTTTTGAGATAAATTTGTACATTTATTGAATTTAGTGAAAAATGTAAATGAGATTTTAAGTACGCTTTAATTTTCAATTTTACTTATTAATTTATCGATTTTCGTTAAAAAGTTACAGACAAAATTGTCTACTAAGATAATTTTTTTCTGAAAAACAAAAAAAGCGACTAACAGGTTAAAACAATTTTTGTTTTCCAAATTTTTTTGTAAAATGTTGTGTTTTTATGTATATATGATAACTCATCAATAAAAAATGCTTAAGTTTAAAACTACGCCTTCCCTGAATTAATCGCCATTCTGGGTATCATCAAACCTACTCTGCAACGATAAGCCACTGCTATCAATCTGATAACAGGGCAATACTGTCAAGATTGTTAATCCGACACTTTTAGAATACTGTGCCGATCGTATTTTTCTGCCTGGTATTCTGCTAAATAGAATGACAGTATTTTTATTCGCTGCCGTTCGCGTTTTATCGCTGCTTAAATTTGGTTTTTTTTTAATTTATTAAAATATATGCTGTTCATATGGTTGTAGTTATTGAACTCGTAGACCGATTTAAAATATTAATATCTCCACGTGTAAAAAAGATCTTATCTGAGCAGATCTAGTAACATCTCGTTTGGCTGAACTAAACAGATCTCATAGCATATATGATCAAATCTTATTAGATCTCAAAAATGGGGACAAATTTGAAATCCAATTAGATCAAGTCTAGGCAGATCTGTTAATTTTTTGATTTATAGAGGTTCACAATTTTTTTTAAATTTTCTAGTTAGATGATTAAAAACGTTTATTGTAATTTTAATACGTTTATTCAAAAGCTTTAGAAAAATAAATGTATAACAATGAAAAGGTGAAACAAACCCACTTTTTTAAATGTTTCAATTTTGGAATTCCACTGTGACTGCCGGATTCATTTCAAAATTTTGCGTAGTCATTTGTAAAAGTGTTTATAAATCCAGATTTATCCGTCATGTTCTTCTGTTTCTTGTGATCAGATACGGACTCAGATTTACACGGAATATCAATTTATTTTCTTGTATTTGAATATGTACAAAATATTGTTTGATGGATCTACCAAAAAACTATCATTGCCAAATAAACTTTCTAAATAACACATATTTTAAGTCAAGCTTGCTTCTATTTTGCAACTAACGGCATGTTTAAAGAACAAGAAATAGTACATACAAAAAATTTATAAAAACGTTTAAAGTGTTCAAAATTTTGAAAATAAACAAAATAACAAACACAATAAAATTTAAAAAAAAAAATTTTAAGTTTATATGTCATAAAGAAAATGTATGCACATTTTTATTGTAGTACCTTTCATAGGGCTTAAATCCGGTACCAGGACTGTACAAAGGGATTATGAAATATTTTTAAATATGAACAGATCTGACACCAGATATGATCCAATATCACCGGATCTGCTCATATCTGGATACGAAAATAATAATATCCCACATCCCTCCAGATATGAACAGATTTGGTACTAGATCTGATCAGATCTGCACATAAAGTGTATTACAAATGCAAATATGATCAGATCTGGCACCAGATCAAATTATATTCACTCATATCAAATTAGACTCAAACATATCTAGTTAGATCTAGTCAGATATAATCGTTTTTACACGGTACATTTTAAATCTTATTTTGTCTTCTCTAAGAAATATACGCTTTTGAAATATACGCTTTTGAAAAATTATGCAAAAAACTTAAAAATGTCCTTGATTCGCGAATATCTCAACTCTTTTTTTTTCTTAAATTTTTGTTTGAGGATTTATCAATACAGAAAAAAATTTTAAAATTTTGATTTTCCAATTTTCTCTAAATCTATATGAGATTATTAAAAAACAACGTATGACAAAAATTATTTCTGAGGAAAAAATGCAATGTCATATGTTATGGAAATTGCATTGCAGCATTATAGTGTTTTTTCGTGTTCGCACTTTTGGGTTAAATCCTTTTCCAGCGATGCGTGTGATGCTTTTGTATATCATCATACTTAAAAAGCGTAATTAAGGACTCAAAAGCCAATTATGCATTCGTTTGTTTAGAAAGTACCATTCAATTAAATATGTTTTCATTTAATTTTTAATAAAATATATTCGATTTCAAAAGCCATTGAAGCTGCATTTGCTGTTTTAACATAGCAAAAAGTTAAAGTACTAACATAAAACTTAATATTCCATAAAAATTGTTGCATTTACATGACTTTATTATTATGCAATAAAATTTATGGAATAATAGCAGAATGAAATTTTAAGATTTATGTATTTTAGACACAATAATAGCAAGTGAAAAACATACTCAGACTGAACTATTAAATTTTCATTTAAAATGCATTCAAACATTTCATGCATGGAAATTGTTCATTACCATTGAAGTTCAGTTACCATTAGTGGATACTAATGATAATGAAACAAATTTCATTACCATTTAATGGTAATTAAATCCATTAGAAAAGTCGTTATTAATGATAATAAAATCATACTAATGCATTTATTTTCAAAGAAAATTATGGGTTGAAAACTGGGTTGGAATGTAAAAATATATAATTTTGTTTAAAGATGTCATTGTATGGATGGAAAGTACAATTTTTTGAATTCTAAGCGATATGAGTGGAATTGGAGTGCTTAATATTAGAAACGAAATTTAACGGAACGGAGCATGAGTGGAATTTAAAGACGAAACATGAAGAACGATATACAAAGGAACGGGGGTACTAGTGGAACTGGAACAGTACACTGATAGAAATTTGTGCGTAGTATTAATGAATTCCTTCATTAATCCAATGAATTTTTTCATAAAAAAGTCCCCAAAGAAACGTTTCATTGAGTCAATGAAAGGTGTTTCATTAAATCAATTTTAATGAATGGTTTCTTTGACCCAATGAAAATTTCATAAATTATATGAAATTTTTTTCATTAATCCTAGCCTAATCGTTATGAAAGTTTCATGTGTTTAATGAATAAAATTAATAGTTTGTATGAAACATTTTCGTTGATATTTAATAATTTGCACTTTTTATGATTATTTTAGCATAGCATTAATTTGGTGGCTATTGAGAAATTATCATTCGTTGATATTATTTATAAGGTCTGTTTCAATTTTAATTTATTTCTGTTTTTATTGTTTTCTTTTTACAAAATTGTTCAATCTTTCTTTACATTTTTTATAATTTGTGTTACCGACATATAAGAAAATATATGCCGGTACAAAATATGTAATTTTTTATCGATCTGGCTTGGAATTCTGTAGAACGATCGACGATTATAGTCCACTTTTTGTAGTTAAATTACGACCATGTTAGATAAAAATGTTAAATATTGTTAAAAACGATGTTGTTAAAAACCAAAATTTATTATCCTTTAGAATAACGTTTTGAACAAAACTATGTCGATTTTCTTACAGAATCTGTTCCCTGGAATTTAGTAACCAACTATTCAAATTCGTCAAAAACTGTTAGCTCTAGGCAAATTTAATAAAAACAATTTATTTATATTAAAGTTTCGTTTAATTCTGTTTAAAAAAAATATTTCAGTTTTTTTTTATTTCAAAATGATAGTACAAAAAAAAAATTTTTTTTTTCTTATTACAAGTCAAAATTTTTATTGAAAAAAATTTGAAAATTTTTTATTGATTTAATGAATTTTTTTTATGAAGTTATGAAAAAATCATAAAAAATGTTAATGAAAAAAATACCAATATCAATTAATTTTCATTCAGTTAATGAAATTCTACATTAAACCAATGAACCGATTTTAATGAAATCGTTTCATTAATACTATGAAGGAAATTCTATCAGTGTAGTTACAGGTAACGCAATTGTATTAAACTGGGAATAATCTTTGCTCTATCGGAGTATCTAAATTTTTATTAAAATTAAAATAAAAAAGTCCTGTGGCCGCTTTATAAAAACTGGAATCCTCCGGATCTTTTCCAGACCTAGTCCATTTCTATTATCAGGACGAATTAATACACCCGTAGAGCAAAAATTTTGTCCGTTATGCCATATCTAGTTTAGTTTCGGAAATACCGGCCATTTAAAAAAACGCCATTATATAAAATGGTTAGTATTTCCAAAACTATGCGAGATATCGCCAAACGGATAAAATGTTCGAAAATTTGATCTATGTAACACATACCGATAATATCAATATGTTAAATTGGAACATTTGTTTTCCACTCGTTCCCCGTTCCATTCGATATCGTTCCATTTGAGACCAATAATTATTGGAGTGTTTAAATTTGTAATTTCACGTACGTATATATAAACAATTGATTAAGACACCCTGTGGCCATTTCATAGAAAATGTATCCCTCCGGATCCTTCACGGACCTAGCCTATTTGTATTATCAGGATGAATTAATACTCCCGTAAAGCAAAAATGTTGTCCGTTTTGCCATATCTCGTTTAGTTTCGGAAATACCGGTCATTTAAAAAACGCCATTAAATATAATGGCTAGTATCTCCAGCACTAAGCAAGATATCGCTAAAAATAAAAATTTTCCAAAACTTGATCTACGTTACACGTACCGATAATATCAATGTGGTAAATGTTCCGATTTCACTCGTTACCCATTCCATTTCATATCGTTCCATTTTGGACCAATGTTACATTCTATTATTGGAGTGTCGAAATTTGTATTTTAGTGTACCCATTCCATTTAGTTCTACTATACTTCTTTACAAACCAAACTTTAATTATTTAAAATAAGCATGAGGGCTTTCCATCCCTGAATTGAGCAATTGATTATATAAACAAACAAAAAATTATAGAAAAGATGATAACCATAATGGATATTTTAAGGCATAATTAAGAATTAAGGATGTGCGAAAAGTGGTTGAACTTATTTCATACTAATCTCAGGTCTACAAAATATCAGACTTTTTACGCATCGTTAACTTGTCTAAGTTAAATAAAAAACTAAAGTTTTAATATGAACTTAAATTTTTCTTATGTTTTGCAGGTGTTTCGCATATAACGTCAGAGTTATGTTCATCTTCAGCACAAATTGATGTAAACCAGGTGAGTTAAATCCATAAACAAAAGGGTGTAGTGTTTGTGGATATTTGATTTAAATTTTTCTAAATTGTAAGTAACAGGGAAGACTTCTGCGGGAAGTTTGTTCCACATACGAATCGTTCGACTAAAAAACGAGTTTTCACTGTAATGCGTTGTGCGAAACACAGGACAATCAACTATAAACGGATGTGCTCTACTAGATAAGCGAGTATTACGAATAAAAACTCGGACTAGTGGAATAACTTCATTTATTTCAGATGAGCACCTCCCATAAAAATATCGATAGAAAAGTGTCGTCTTTTTGTGTATTTCGCTTTTCTGCCAATAACTGTTCCTTTGTTTGATTTTGTTCTCGTCACTAGAAGAAGCTAGGTGCCAAATGTCAAGATTCTAGCTTGGTTAGTTTAGGCGATACACCAAACGTCCCCTTTTTCGAGGACAACGGCTGCTTAAAAAAAATCGGACTTTGTTAACTAATAGCGCGACTATATTGCCCCGATGAACAGTTTATGCAAGTGATTATTTTTCTTCAACGACCAATATCCCAATGAACATATTTTAATAACAATAGTACATTGTGCACAAGGGTAGTCAAAGGATTGACGAATATGCGATTTTACAGGGGAATGATGTGTGACTTCAGGGACAAAAAATAATCATTTATAAAAATATTAATATTTAATAAAATTTTAAACGTTAGTAGAAAAACAGAAATCATTCAATAACATTCTCAAATTTGCACTAATCTAATGAAATAGATAACACACTGCTTCAAAAAAACTTTTTGTCAGTATTTGAAAACCGACCTAGTGGAGGTTGTAGGCCTAGGTGAGGACATACAAAAACCGATTTCAAAAATTTTGAAACACCTTCAAAATTTTGAGATATTTGCAAAAAAAACTGCCTTAGGGTAGGGCGTAAATTTTAAACAGTTTTGGAAACGCAAAAAATTAAGCTTTCATTAAATGTATTCATTAAATATATATTCCAAGAAATTAGGTAAGTGTTTATCAAAAGTTTCTCATTTTTTTTATTATTTTTTTTCCAATTTTTCAAATTCAACAAGAGTTATTTTAATTTTTTTCTATGAAAACCTCTTTTTCTTGGACTGCAGTTTAAAGACAATTTTATATAGAAAAAAACGAGATATTATTTGTTAAAATCGGTTTATATTTGCAAAAGTTACTAAACTTTTTCTAAAGTAACAATTTCGGGATTGCAGACTTTTCTTTTGGTAAACCACTTAACTTACAAACGTAAATTAAAAACTGTACAAATAGCTTAACCTAAGTTAACATATATAGTTCAAAACAGGTGTTAATGAAAAGTTAAATAACTTTTACAATTTTCATCCGATTTGAAAAATGAAAACCATGTTTTGCTTAGAACTAAATTTTCTTTATACGTTGGTATAAAGTTGTATAAGCTTTCGTATTAAAATAAGCAATGAAAAGCTACTAAAATCAAAAAAGTTTATAATTTTCGTTTTTTTTGTAGATATTCTTAAACAAAAACAATACTTATAACTTACAAATGTATCAAAAAATGCACGTAATTTTAAAGCGTAATTAGTTTTCTTTCCAAACCCGTTAGAAAATTTTAAATCGGACAAAAACTGACTGAGTTACAGGTCGATAAGTTGACATACATCACTGAAAACGTTTTTTTTTAGAATAACTTCTGAATTGGAGGGTGTTTCTGAAATTTGTTGACACAATTTGTAGTGTACTCACCAAGACCAATAACCCACACAAGGTCGTTTTCCAAGTTTTTTTTCACTGTAGCATCGTGTAATTATGTTCTATTTTTGTTAAAAATTTATAAAAATGTAAGTGAAAGCAAATTTAATTAAAGCCAATTGATAGGCACTTTTTTGATGAACAATCCAATTATTGGAAAAAATATTTTAGTTACTGTAAACGACCTATAATGCTTTATTGTAAAGTAAATAATAAAGTGAAACATATTTTATTTTTCCCAATTTAAATACACAAGGACACGAAATTAGCCGGTTATCTCAGAATCAACCATATATATTTTCATTTCCAGCATTTTGAAATATAAATTTAAAATATTTTTTTTTTTAACAATACACTCTTAATCTGATTCTAAATACAAATAATTGCAGACCTATAGTAAATGTTTGTATGTTCTATGTATATCCACAAAGTTGTTCGCCCCCATGAATATTTAAAGCATGTTGAATGCTTTTATGCATAGTGGTTATTATCCTTCGGTCCTTGATTGCATTTGTAGTATCATTATATCCTGTTAACGCAATGAGCTTTATTGTTTGAATGGGAAATTACGTTCTTAATGTGTACCGACGGTAGGTGCACTCTTAATACTGTTTAAATATTATGAATACAAAATCTGTCATCTAATTGATGGCAAATTGTGGTGCAATGATAAAATTGAGGTTTGTCAATTATTTACAGCAGGAAGGAGAAATGTAAACGGAATAAATTACACCAAAAGTTATTAATTTTCAAAGTAAAGTCTGGGTACGAAAACCGTGTGGAAACATTTTATTAAAAAAAATAATTTAATAAAACCAAAATTAACATCATCGATTTTCTGTGGTTGGTTGATGGTTGATATACCTGCTCAAACCTTGAGTTTCTTGTGGGTGGTAAATTAGAATGAGGCTGAAGATGATATTCGCTTGGTCGAAAGTGCGGCACTCCATATAGCGCTGATCTCCACAAGATTCATCTTCTCTTACATTTATTAGCAATAAGTATTAGGGCGGGTCGATTTAAAAATCGCTCAACGTTCAAGGAAAATCGTATTCTAGGGATCAAAATAAGAAACTTTGCCGAAGGAACCATACCTCTAAAACGAATTCTGATGTCCCGACTTTTGACCCGTAGGGTGAAATTTAAAAAAAAAAACCCACTTTGGCCCATTTAGAGTGCCCCAATCGAATCTAACCCAATCGAATATATTTATACTCTATTTCTTCCGGAGAAGATATTTCAGAAAGTATTAGGAGTCTTTCCAAGATTAGGGTCTCTATTTCTTCCGGAGAAGAAATAGAGACCCTAATCTTGGAAAGACTCCTCCTACTTTCTGAAATATCTCTATCCCGAGGTTTGTACATTTTGCTAAAAAAAAACACGGCTAAAAAGGCCCTCTTTTAACTTAAATTTTAACCCCTAGAATGATGATTTATGCATTAATCTGCTAGCGCGTCTCCCGGAGAAGAAGTATCTCCCATAATCTTGGAGAGATTCCTCCTAATTTCAGAAATATCAAAGTGGACTTTTTCAAAATTTGACCCTACGGGTCAAAAGTCGGGACATCAGAATTCGTTTAAGAGGTATGGTTCCTTATTTTGATCCCTAGAATACGATTTTCCTTGAACGTTGAGCGATTTTTTTGCCCCATACAAATCGACCCGCCCTAATAAGTATGTTATAATAGTAAAAGCAACATTTTAATTGTGATCTCAAACCTGACTATTCAAAATGAAATGCAATTTTATTTTATTTTATTAATTAATAATCATATAATTACAAATTATATACCATTACCCTAACCGAGCACTATCTACTATGGCTTTCGGCGCGTTGTAGCGAAAACAGACCGGTGTCTCTTGTGGGAATCGAACCCACGACCCCCGCACTGATAAGCCAGCATGCTACGAACTAGCCTACCGGGCGCACAATCAATTTTAAAAGATCAACAATATATGTATACATAAAAAAATATTATTTAATTAAATTTGGTTTTTTTTTTATTTATTTGTATACTAAATATTTTTTTCCATACTTGTAAACATATATGTAACCACATATTTTTCTATTTTTTGTAAGGTGTTTAGTAATGATATGACATTATTTTGAGTTACATTCCCATATCAAAGTAATGAGATTTGTAATGATAATTGTTAGTACTTGCCATTACCAAATATGTACTTATATAAACACTTATATGGGAATGTTTTTCTACACTAGGAGGTAATGACAAGTAGTTACAATTGTCATTACAAATCTCATGTCCTTTACATGGGGATGTAGAGCAAAATAATGACATGTGAAATTTCATTGTTATTGGAATGGTAATGCAATTTTTGGCATTAGATTTGACCGTAAGTAATGCCAATTAAATTTCAATGCCAATGAAAAATTCCCAAGTATGCTAAATACATATTACAAAATAGTCGCATGTTTGTGGTACTTTTTTTTTTTTTTTGTAAACTAGTGCTATACTAAATTGTGTAAAAATAAATTGTTTTAGTTAATATACTTTAAATGTCTTTATAATTTTTTTATTTTTACAGTCTTTTATCTGGCCTCTGGCACGCCCCGCCAACGATGAAGAACCCTTAGTTGTTGAATTACGTACGCAGACAACAAAAACCTTAATTAAAACCGGCTTAAGTCATGCCTCTGGTGGTCTGGTGGGTGGTGGTACTACCACTGGTACCATCACCAGTAGCAGCAAATGCATTGGTCAATACATGATGTTAATGCAAGGTAAGTAATGCTTTTAACTATTACGTAGTTGTTGTTGCATTCGTTACATTTTATATGCACTTTCAACACTGATGTTGATGTTCATAGATAGAATTTTAAATGTGTTGAGTGGCTGGCATATGCATTAGGTGTTGCCAATGCAATAGGAATATTTGGCAATAGACGAAATTTTTTTAAAAAAAAAGTTTAATTTAGACATTTTGCAAAACTTAATTTATAAAAGATAACGAATACACCGTACTAGAAAAAAAACTTGGCCCAGCTAGTTTTCTTCAATTAATCCATCGCTTAATGGAACAAAAAGGTAAAATTTGATTATGTTACAAGTGTTTTAAATAGCATCTCAGTTTTTCTATTGAGCACACTTGCATGCAAAAATATTCAATAAATTTTTGGGACAAAAGTTTTGGCAAACTAGTTAGAAGTTAAATTGGTAATTTTTTTCTTTTAAACCATAAATAAAGTCATGTAGCAATGGATACAACAAAATATTTTGGTAAAAAATAGCGCTTATATTTTAGTAATCCGTCAAGAAACATTTTTTAATTAAATTTGTATTACAAATGCTGAGTTTTCGGAGCATTATTTCCAATTTCATTTTTAAATGTTATACCGAATAAAGTTCTGCCTGGTTTTTATATGGCTAATGAGCGTAACAGATTATCACAATGTTTGCTCCAAGAAAATCCTGTGAATAGTTCATCTAAATGGTAGAATATAATACATTTTTAGTTTTAAAATACTCGAATTCCACTGACTCGACTGAAAATATAAAAATTTGGGCACTTTACAACGACTTCCATATTTTTGTGATACATTCGATAACACAGTGCTACAAAAAAAAAAATTGCAATGACTTTTCAAGTAACCTAGTGTAGGTTGTAAGTCTAGCTGAGTACACAGAAAAAACTCAATTAGAAAATGTGTTAAATCAATTAACATTTTAATTGATTTTGTACCTATCACGGCAGTGATAATATCAATTAAAACTTTTATTGAAAGTTAAAAAGGAAAAATAAATAACTTCTAAAAAAAATATGATACTCCCAAAAGTTGTGATACTCCAAGTGGGTGTTGTGGTGTAATGGTTAGCGCGTTGGACTGTTACACGGATGGTCCCGGGTTCGATTCCCGGTGACGATAACAACAATTTAGAAAAATAATATTTATGAGTTTTCTACCACTTATATGTATCGCTGCGCCCACCTTCGGTGTTCCCATAGCAGTTAACCCCACCGAAGTAAAATAATGAATCAGGGTTATGAAACAAAAAGGCTTCAATAAATTCGCCAACTCTACATCAGGTGGCAACAACAACTGTTCTAAGACTTATCATCTCGCGCAATTACAGTGTTGCCATGTTCGAAGCCCTTCATCTTCCACCACCTTTCATCTCTCCACTATCCCCTTTCCAAAGAAAGCAACACATAAATAAATAGGATGAATTTCCTGAGGGTTGCTTTTCTTTAAAAAAAAAAAATACGTTTTTTTTAATAACAAAAATACTATAAAGTCATTGGACATAGTTTGTACACCAGTGAATGTGTTTTCAAAAAAACCTCTCAATTGATACCAAATTTGTCTACAGTTACTTCTAATAGTACGAAACAAAAACGAAAAAAACGTTAAATGGGGACATTTTTGACCCCACTTGGTAAAGCCTAAACATGAGATCGTGCAGCTAAAAAAAAAAACACGGGTCCCTTATACTTTTATTTTCTAAAACATATCCGAAGTTTATTAAGACCTGCCGGTCCGGGTCGGGATACCTCTCTTGTAAGTAATTTTTATCCCTTTTTAAATTTTTAAACGGTATTTCTATGAGTTTGAACTTTCAATTTGCAACCGATTTTCTCAAATAAAGGCTCAATTTACTCAGCAAGACACTAGCTTTAAGAATATTGTTGTTCCGAAAGAAGATTCGAAAAACCCGTCATAGAACTTGAAAAGGTTAAAAAAAAAAATCAAAATCCAAAATTTAAGAATATTGTTGTTTTAAAAGAAGGTTCGAAAAAACAACTATATTCTTAAAGCCGGTGTAAAAATTATAGTATATATAGTATAAATGTAATAAGTTTTTTTTTTAAAAAATTTGATTTTTTTTATATTGGGTATTAACTTAAAATCTAACCTTTTACTAACCTTGTACATTGCAGTGTACACATTTTAAAAAATATATAAAAAATTTGATAACACAAGACTTTATGTTTTTGTTAAAATATGTTCACTAGGATATTGGTCATTGAAAAATAATCATTATATGCACAATATGTTCATCAGGGAAATATAGTCGCAATATTTGTCAGCAAAGGCCGAGTTTTTTAATCAGCCTCTATCTCCGAAAAAACGTGTGTTGGATGTATCTCCTAAACTAGCAATGCTAGAAACTCTTAATTTGGCACGTAGCTTCATCTAATGAGCAGAACAAAATCTAACAGGGCATTTTTGGATAGTCGAATGTTTTAGTGGTAAAAATGGGCTGAGATATTTCAAAAATTATATTTTTGGACCCATTTTTTGCGGTTAGCAGAGGGAGGGGCATGCATGTCAACCTTTTTCTTTCTAACTTAAGGAACCCAAACAAGAATCTGAAGTACAAATAGAAATATATCCATAAACAAAATGTCGGTAGTGAAAGGGTTACAAAATTTTAACTAAAAATTTTATGCAACGAAATTTTTTATAACTTTTGGATGCAAAAATAATATTTTTGTAATAAATAGGTAACTTGTTACTTTTCTATTACAATTACAATTCTATTACAATTTTCTATTTTCAACAAGGGCATGTGCAACGAGATAACTACTTACCTCGGTAACATGTTGCCCCTCGCTTACAGGTAAAGAGTTATCAGAAACGTTTTATTTAAATTTTAAATTTTTGGCGCTACGAAATAACCCCCAATGAAATAACACCCAAACGACAAAATGAAATAACTCCCAATGAAATAAATCCCAAAAAAAATGAAATAAGTCCCAACAAAAAAAAAAAATTAAATAATACCCAAAAGAAATTAAATATTCCCCAAAGGTGAAAATGAAATAACACCCAAAATTTGGGGGTTGTTTCGTAATGAAATAACTCCCTAAGGAAGAAATGAAATAACCCCCAATGAAATAAGCTCCAAAGAAATGAAATATGTCCCAAATTTTTTTTATTTTTTGTTTTCATATTTTTGATTCTTTTGTTACACTGTTCAGTTTTTCTGCGTGGCGGCCTGCGGCCGATCTTAGGGGTTTTCTTCTCCATAGGACGCGGCAGGTGGCTTCGCTGAATACAGTTTTCCTGCGCGCGTCTCATTATCTTCCCTAGTGTGACGCGCGCAGGGAAACTTTATTCAGCGAAGCCACCTGCCGCGTCCCATGGAGGAGAAAACCCCTAAGAGCGGCCGCAGGCCGCCACGCAGAAAAACTAACAAATATTAAAAAAATTTCACTTTTAGCAAAATGAAATATCCCCCAAAAAATATGAAATAACCCCCAAAATAATTGCATATTAAATAATCTCCAAAGAATTTAAATTTTGGGCTTTATTTCATTGGGGGTTGCTTCATAATGAAATAATCTCCAAACCGTAAGATGAAATAATCCCCAAAAAAAATGAAAAAACCCCCAAACAATTTTACACAATTTTTTTGGGGGTTATTTCATTTTTGGCCGTTGGGGGTGGTTTCATTGGGGGTTATTTCGTAGCGCCTAAATTTTTAAATCGGTTTAAATTTCAAAACCGTTAAATTTGTTGTAAAAATGTAATTATATAAAATTTTGTATAGAAACGTCTTAATTATACCATAATAACATTTATAATAACATGTGCATTTGGTATTACTACTGGGCAGTCAGCAATACCATAAGTTGCGAAATCATGCAAGGAGGGTAAGGAGTTTATCTAATTAACAGGTAATATGTTCCGTAATACCAACCGAGGTTTTGATGCATTAAAAAACGTACACTCGCTTATCTGCTGCATTACAAAAAAATAAATAAAAAATAAGTGGTTACGAAAATAATTACCCAGTAAAATAGTAAAATCCAAATAACTGGTTGCAGAACAGATTATACTGTATTGTAACAGGTTCTAATTTTTGTTCTGCAACTGGTTCTTTTTATATGGAGTTTGTTCTATTTCCAATAGGTTCTTTACCTCCAAACAAGAACAGGTTGTTTTAGAACCGGTTCTATAACCAGTTATAGAACTGGTTCTGGGACTGCGACACCTTACATTTCGACTTCCAGCAACCTATTCTAGAAGCGGTTCCATGTAACCGGTGGTAAAAGAACTTGTTCTACAACAGGTTCAAAGGTAATCTGTTCTAAAAAATTTTGCTGGGTAATTATTCGTATGCTTCAAAGAAACTAAAAATATGTGGTTACAAGTTTATAAATAATATCGCTTAACCTTTATACGTATCAGTAATTAAAAAATAAGTAGCTGACAATAAGGCATTATTTTTGTAATTAAAAAAGTAAGTAGTGCTTACAAAAATCGCTTCGTTAAACAGAAATAACTAGTGCTGGCGTCGAATTACAATGTGCTAGGAAAGTTTTTGCTGGAAGATTGAACGAACAGCAAAAAAATTTAAAAAAGTACTACACTCATGGAACTTCTGCTTTAAAAATATGTACTTGTCTGGATTGTAATACAGTACATTTAAAAAATCAAACCACATCAAATGACTGTTTAATGGTTTTACATTCATTTTTACAGTAGTTTTTTGTTATTTAAAAAAATAAATGTTTGTTAATTTTTTACTAACATATGTGGTTAATTTTTACTACAATAGTGGTTCATTTTTTGAACATTAAAAAGCAAGTGACAATGTTAGCTGAATTTACTGAAATGTAAGTCGTCCTTTCTTTAAGTGAAATTTCATTTGTTTTTAACTACATTTGCAGTGGTCTCTAAGTGTAGCTGTGCCAAAGACTTTGTCCAATAAAAAGCGTACTAAACAAATGTGTTTGCCATTAGTAATATAATTAGATTTAATTTTTTAAAATTAAATCTATGAAATGTCAATTTGTTATCTTGATGAAAATGTTGCATTATAATATAATACTTTTAACATAATGAAGCATTTTTTCGGATACAAGTAAATTTGCCAAGACTTATGTCGGCCACTATTTAATGAATTTAAATTTTTCTTATAAGTATTTCAAGGTTATAAGATTTTATTATGAATGAAAGAAATTATTTTAGAAATGTTGAGGTTAAGAAGAAGAATACACGTTTTTCTCTAAAAATTATAAACACTATTAATTTTTAAATCAGACTAAACTAGTTTCTGCGTTTTTTATGGACAGGCGTCATTATTGATTTTCCATTTAAATTGTATTATTATTTGTGTCTTATAATTGTCAGATTGTCTCTATATGATGAATTTTTCAACAACCTGCGGCTGTAAGAATCAAACCTGCGCTCATATTGCATTACAAACGTAACAATACCAAATCATTACCGTTTAGCGATCACACCCAAGTATGGCCTCGAATGTAATGCAGCTAAATTATCTTCCTTGAGTTGCATTTACAAAAAGCAAACTTTATTTTTATCCAGTTACAAAAGTCTTTTTTTTACCTTGCATTTGTGTTAATTTCTTAGAAATAGTTATAAATTCCACCAACTTATGTTATTTTTTGACATTCCACTAACGTACATTTACAAATCTTGACATTTAAATGATTTTCTCTAATGTCTTACCTGCATATTTTGATATTTTAATACTATACATTAAGAAAAAACAAGAACAAATTAAAACAGTATATGGGCAAAATACCTCTAATCCTTGATTTACAATGAATCTAAAAAGACTGTTAATTGAAACTGCTGTTGCATATTGTGTGTTACTACAGGACCTAATCTACGGCGTCAAGTTAGGGTTAGGTATACCATTAAAATACAGTCAATAAAAAACTAAAACCAAAAAAGTATACCTCTAAACCCTTGACCTACAAACCAAAAACACAAAGTTTACAACCTTAAAAGGAAAATCTAGGAAAGCACAATTATACATCTTCGTAAATGTAATACAGCCGACATTAATACTCTCTACACTCATAAAAAAATAGCGCACAAATAGTTGAAAATTCAGCTGCGACAACAGAAAAAGTAGCTAAATTTGCACCAACAGAATTTTCAATGTAGTTGAGAATTACGTTCTGCTAAATTTAGGTAACCTAAATTTTAGGTAAAAAAGTTAGGTAAAGCACAATAATTTGGAAAAAAAATCTGTCAAATGGAAAGCAAAATAAATCAGTTGAAATCAACACATGTTTTCTACTAAATGTTAGTTGGTTAAAACCAGGGAAAAAAATTCAGTTAAAATACAAATATTTAGCAGAATTTTTGCTGAAAATAAATGCTGCTGAAGTAATTATCATTTATTTAATGAAGATGAATTTTATTTAATTTTGTTTTCGTATAAATTACACAATTTAAAACACAATGTAAATACACTTAATTTCAATTTTTTTTCTATATTACCCTTGCCTGCTTATATTTGTTTTGTTTCTTGTTTTCTCTATTAATGACATGAAGAAATGTTTAAAAATATTAGAGTGCTGAAAAAAGAGGAAACCACATTCATAATAGGTCCATTCGTTTACTTTTCCAGTAAAATCCAGTAGATGAGTAAATTTTGGGCAAAATTAAAATTTTACTCTCAAAACGGGCTCTTGCACAAAAAAGTAAACGAACGGAAAAATTGCAAAAACTTAATTCAAAGATATGAGCGCTAAAAAGCTTAGTGTTGTAAAATATGTGTTATTTAGACTACCCAGTATAAATTGTTTTTGGTACTTGATGCATTGCATTTTAATAATTATAAATTCGTAGCAACTGTATTTATTAAATAAACTTTGTGCAAGCTTTTATACTTGTTTAGTTTGTACATGACTTTTAATTTTGTTTCTAGTTAAATAACATACGAAAATACATGAATACTTGATTTTTGATATTCGGTACCCTGAATAATATGCAGTAAGAAGTATTCAGATATTCATTAGCTTTACATCTCTAATATATTAATGTAAATAAAAACAATTAACACAGATATTAGAAAACTGATAAATTGTTACTATAATAATTGTAATTGACTACTTTAATTTGTTTCAGGTTGAAAATAATTATTTTAGTTTTTGCTGCACTTTTAATTCAGCTTTTGATCTTTTAAATGTTTTAATTACTAAATGTGTGCTTATTTTTGTTTGTTTACTTAATTTAATCATATGTTTTTTTTTCTACTGGATTTTAATGGCAAAAAATTGTTCAATAAAAATTTGCAGGTTTTTTGCTGACAACTGTCACTTTACTTTCTTAGTAGATGCTCTCTTTTGCAAATTTATGTGTACGCGAACGAATTTCAATAAAATCCCGTACAAATTTGTACAAATTTGTGCAAATTTTGGTGTAAACGAATGTTTATAATATAATATTTTGTAAAATAAACAAATTTTCCTGTTTTTTTACGAAAGTTTTGTTATTTTGACATTTTTTCGTATTTTTATGCATAGTTTATTATCAGTGCAATATTTAATCATATTCAGTTAGTACATCTATTTTTCATTTTAATACGAAACTTATTTTTTTTATCAGTTTAATTATATTTTAAACTGCAAATTTTTTTCTTTCTTCGGGCTTGGCTTCCTACACAAAAAAACGGACACACATTTGAAAAACAACCACCGAGTTTATTTTTCTAGATCATTCTTGTCTGTATTTTCTTTAACAACGCCATGAAGAATTGTATGAAAATATTTAAAGAATGAAATAGAAAAATAATAATTAATCATATTCACAAAAATAAACACAATTTCTAGTTTTAATACTAATCTCATTATTTTAATTATATTGTTTAATATTTATTTATTAATTCAATATGTTTGCCGGCAAAATATTGTCTTGTTTTCTTCTCGGCAGTATTTTCTGACTGCCCGATGAAAAGAGTTCCAAGAAGAGCGCAATTTTTAAATTTTAAATAAAACACAGATATTTAAAAAAAAATCGTGAAACTTTATTATATCGTAAAGTAGACAGAATGAGGTTATGTATGGAACAATATATCGTGCAGATGGCCGCCGCGGCTTTGCTGGCATGCACGCGAGTTACGGCACCTCAACAGTAACCATCATTTATCATTATTATTATCATTACTAACACTACTATTATTATTAACACTATTATTATTATTATTATTAATATTACTTTAATTAAGATTTCATTCTAAACGTTCTGCTTTGTTACAATTAATGATTTAATAGTTTTGAAGTGCTGACATTTAAAATTCTAAATAATTTTGGTTGTTTACATTTTTCAAGTACATTAGCACACTTAAATTCTTGGTAAAATTGTAACAAAGAACAATGCCCTTTTCTTCAAGCAAAGCAATGTATTTTTGATTTAACTTTGTCGCAACTGTAGAATTTTGCCTACAGTTGATGTTCTAATTATAAAATCCAGACATTGTTGCAACATACAAGCTCTGCTTGTAAGTGGCACAATGAATTTCTTTGTTTAGATTTTTCCGATCAGCAATATTGATTATTCTGTCAGTATTGACTGAAGAATATAATAGATTGATTTTCTGGAGATCGATTCACTTACAGAGGGACCATTGAATATAGAACATTATTAAATTAACGGAATTCGTAAAATAAAATATATAAAACGGATTTGTAATTCTGTAAAATAAATAAAACGGAGTTTGTAATTTTGTGAAATAAAATAAAATAAATTGAATTTTTGTAAACATTTTAAAAGTGCATTGAATTTTTGTGATTTTGGAAGTTTCCTATGAAATAATATCTCCTGGAAACTTAACTGGCGCAGTCAACGGAAGCTTGTATTAACAAGCAACGCTCTCAACGACAACAACAACACCTACAATACAAAAGAAGACAACTGTAATAACAACAACCGCAACAAAAAGCAACTGCAACTATAAAAAAAAGAGAAGAATCCAACAATAATAATAATGCAAATCATCATTCTTGGGGCACTGTAAGTCTTGAAATTATAAACATAAACACACATAATTATCATAATTATCATTATTATCGTGATTTTTTTTTTGGGATATGTGATTAAGTTATAAATTATTAAAGAAAATAAAGAAAGAAAAAGAAGATAAAAGAAAAGAAAATTTACCAAACAAATATTGCAAGTTAATTTAAAAAAAAAAAAAGATATTACCGGTAGTGTCCAAAATCTTTTATTCGAAATTTTATTTCCATAAAACTCTGGAAAGGAAGAAAGAACGGAAGATAAAAGAATTTGGATTTGTTGAATAAAAACTCCAAAGGCTCTTTCATTTAAATCCTATTTCTATAAAACTCTGGAAAAGGAAAAAAAATTAAAGTGTTTTTGGAAAGTGTTCTTATATTTACTTTTGGACTTTTTGTTCTCTCTTCAATAAGAAGTGTTCGTGAAAGTTGTTCAATTGTAACAACACGGGAAAATATATAATTTCTTGTGACCTTAATGTCAAAAATTTCAAAAAGGTTCTCCCCTTATTCGAAATTGTTTAAAAGCAGATCCCTAGAAGCTATTCCGGAAACTGTTCAAGCGGAACTCTCCAGAATGACCTCAGTTCCTGGATCAAGTGGGTTGCAAACCGTACCAACTGGTACGGAGGGTATTATGGCAACACAGGGCGACATTTTCAATTCCTTGAAAATTCCTGATGCCATCAAAGATTTGCCAAAATTTGATGGAAATCGAAAACTCTTATACGAGTTTATTAATAACGTGGAAGAAATTCTTCTACATATACGAGGAACGGATAACACTCCTTATGGTCAGATATTATTAAGGGCCATTCGGAATAAGGTAGTGGACAAGGCGAATGAGGTTTTAAATATGTATGGCACTCCACTTATCTGGGACGACATTAAGAATAATCTGATTCTCCACTACTCGGATAAGAGAACAGAAACGTCGCTAATTCGAGATTTACATTCTATTAAACAGGAGAATAAGTTATTAGAAGTATTTTATAGTGAAATCGTGGAAATACAGTCGACACTGTATAACAACATCCTTATTCACGAAAAGGACATGGGTGTTATTCGGGCTAAAAAAGACCTTTTTGCGGAAATGTGCCTTAATGCTTTCCTGACAGGCCTTAAAGAACCATTGGGTTCATCAATCAGGGCGATGAGGCCAGAGTCTCTGGCAATAGCTCTGACATTCTGCATAAAAGAGCAGAATATATTTTATGGTCAAGCCAGAAATAGGATGAATTTTAACCAGTCTCCTGGTTATCGGGGACAATCCGATTATCGTGGATATAGACCACATTACAATTATACTACTAGGCCATACGATAGGCCTCCACAACTACAAAACCGTAGTCAACCAGGGTATTTTAGACAAAACAACCCTTCTACATTCGATAATACGGCGACAAGACCTTTTAACGCTAAATCATTCACCAACCCTTTTAACTCAAAAGCATCCAATAACACTTCCTTTACAAAGGCAATAAGACCTACGAACAATACACCAGAACCAATGGAAACTAGCACTACCTATTCTCGTTTCGGAAATAAACAGAGTGGGTACATCAAATCGTCACCTAGTGCGAGAACTTCCAACTCCAGAATGGAGTTGCATAATATTGATAATTATCCACCACCTGGCGAATTTGGGAATTACGGTGTGAACTTTTCGGTTGTTGAGGAATCCCAACCTATTGAGGATAATCCTCCAGGAACAGAAAATTATCAGGATCTAGACGGTTATCAATTAGAACAGACAAATATTGAGGATATGCAGAATTTTTACGAATTTGCCTCGATGAACCCGCCGAATACATAAACTTAAATGTTCACGGGTCGGAATTGGCATACGTAGTTATTGCCTCTCCATTCGGAAGACCTCTCCGCTTTCTGATAGATACGGGGGCGTCTTCATCTTTTATTAATCCACGATTTATTAAGGAAAAAGATCAGAGGGAAATGAAATCGGTGACAATCAGAACTGTATTTAAGAACCATCGACTAAATAAAAAGGTTACCTTACATATATTTAAGGAATTCAACAAGAAAGGTAATTTTGATTTTCTTCTTTTCAAATTCCATAATTATTTCGACGGGTTATTGGGTTTAAATTTCTTAACAGAAACCGGAACGGTAATTGATTTGCCGGATAAATGCCTAAGGGTAAATGGTGAGGTCATTCCATTGAAATTTAGAACAAACAGACCATCAAAACGTTATACCCTGAAACCTAAATCGAGAAATATTGTGAAACTTCCTGTGAACATACAGAATGGACAGATTAATTTAAAAGATACGAAAATAAATGAACATATGTTCATCCAAGGTGGCCTTTATCAGTCAAACGATGGTTACAGCTATATGGACGTTGTGAACACCTCAGACACAGATCAGGTCCTCTTTTTGGAAGACCCGTTAGACGCAGAGGCGTATAATCCTCATGACTATGTGGAAATAAATTATTTGAATGTTCACATGGATACCTGTAACACCCCGAAAATGGATATTCGACAAAAATTGCGACTGGATCACTTAAACCCGGTCGAAATTAGAGAAGTCTCAAAGATTCTACGCGAATATAAGGATATCTTCTTTAATGAAGAAGATAACTTAACCTTTACAAACAGAATCAAACATTCGATCCAAACTTCAGATGACATACCAATTTATACTAAATCGTATAGATATCCGTATGTGCACAAAGAAGAAGTTAGCAATCAAATTTCTAACATGTTGGACCAAGGGATTATAAGACCCAGTTATTCACCTTGGAGTGCACCTGTCTGGGTAGTTCCAAAGAAACTAGATGCTAGTGGTAATCGCAAGTGGCGTTTGGTCATTGATTACCGAAAACTGAACGAAAAAACCATCTCGGATAGATATCCCCTCCCGAACATAACGGATATACTGGACAAACTGGGGAAATGCATGTATTTCTCTACCCTTGACTTGGCAAGTGGGTTTCATCAGATAGAAATGAATCCTGACGATATTCCAAAAACAGCATTCACTGTTGAAAATGGTCATTACGAATACGTTCGTATGCCATTCGGTTTAAAGAATGCTCCGTCAACATTCCAACGGGTTATGGACAATGTCCTTGGTGATCTTGTTGGAAAAATTTGCTTGGTATACTTGGATGACATAATTATTTACTCAACATCCTTGGACGAACACATATTAAACCTCAAACAAGTTTTCAAAAGACTTCGTGAAGCTAATTTTAAAATTCAGACGGATAAATCCGAATTTCTAAAAAAGGAAATCGCCTTCTTAGGACATATTGTCACCGGAGAGGGAATTAAACCAAATCCTGACAAGATCCATGCTGTCAAAAATTTCCCGATACCAAGAACTCAACGGGAAATAAAATCATTCCTTGGACTATTAGGTTATTATAGAAAATTCATAAAGGATTTCGCAAGAATTGTTAAACCAATGACAAGTTGCCTGAAAAAATGAAGATCAATTAAATTGACAGAGGAATATATAAAAGCATTTGAAACAGGAAAAGAGATACTTACAAATGATCCAATTCTTCAATATCCGGATTTCTCTAGACCATTCATCTTAACAACCGACGCAAGCAATGTGGCATTGGGTGCTGTACTATCACAGGGTACAATTGGTAATGACAAACCATTATGTTTTGCAAGCCGCACTCTGTCCGAGACCGAATGCAATTACTCAACAATCGAGAAAGAATTACTGGCTATAGTTTGGGCGACAAAATATTTTAGACCATACATTTTTGGTCGGAAATTTTTTATAGTCACAGATCATAGACCTTTGACTTGGCTGATGAGTTTAAAGGAACCAAACTCAAAATTAGTAAGATGGCGATTGAAACTCGAGGAATTTGACTATCAAATTATCTACAAGAAGGGCAAAAGTAATACAAACGCTGATGCATTGAGTAGAATTAAAATAGATACAGATAAAACCCAGTCGGAAATTCAGATTCACCACAATGAGGAAATTTCAGAAGAAGTTTTACCGCAGAATATGGATGATACACTATCAATTCAAGGGATACAGGGTTCAACCATTCATTCAGCCATTGAAAATTTGGATGACGGAATTTATATTTCTGAGCGCCCTCTGAATGAATTCAATCTACAATTGGTATTAAAAAAAGATTGCCCAGAATCATCAATGACTCTTGAAACCATTTTTCGCAATAAACAGCGGCGTATAATTAAAGAGAAATCATTCGACGAAAGGAAAATTACTGAAATTATTCGAAAATACCTTCCGCCCAACAAACTTACAGTAATATTTACAGACGATGATACATTCAAAATGGTACAAGCAGCATACTCTAAATACTTTTTCCACAGTAAACTCTTCAAAATACTCAGAAGCATGGAAATCTTAGAAGACATAACAGAAGAAAACGCACAAGAAGCCACTATCAGAGAGTATCACGAGAATAATAACCATAGGGGCATTAACGAGACTCATATTCACCTGAAGAGGAAATATTTTTTTCCCTGTATGAAGGAGAAGATCACTCGAACAATAAATAATTGTATCATTTGCCGCACACAAAAGTATGATAGGTGTCCTCCAACTATAGAATTTATGAAACCAAAAACACCTTTGAAACCCCTGGATATTTTACATATCGACCTTTATGCAATAAATAAAGAACAAATTTTGACGATTATCGATAAATTTTCTAAATTTGCTTTCGCTTCAACACTTCCTAATAGGACAAGCTTGTCAGTGGTTAAAGCCATAAATAACTTTGTATCTCTCTATGGTATTCCCAGAAAAATAGTATGTGATCAAGGGTCTGAATTTAACTCAAACATATTTAAGGACTATTGCAAGCAATATGACATAAACCTTCATTTTACTTCGTTTCAACAAAGTAGCAGTAATTCTCCCGTAGAAAGGCTACATTCTACGTTGACTGAAATATATCGTTTAATAATGATAAAGAAGAAAAATTTAAAATTGTCAACGGATCATGAGGATATTTTCCGAGAAGTTTTAATAACTTATAATAATGCCATTCACTCAGCCACAAAGCTAACCCCATATGAGCTGTTTTTTGGTCGACCCTACACGTTTGACAGGCAGATAACATATAATAATGAGCATGAATACTTACAAAAACTCAACGAATTTCAGGAAAAATTATTTCCTTCAATTAAGGAACACATGGAAAGACAAACGGAGAAAAGGATCGAAAAACTTAATGAGAGAAGGTCCAAACCACTGGACAGAAACATAGGTGAAAAAATTCTGCGAAAGGAATGTAAACGAAATAAAATGACACCAAGATTTTCAGAGCATAAAATTAAAACTGATAATAATGTAACAATTGTAACACAGAAGGATAAGAAGATCCATAAAACACGACTCCAAAACAGACGAAAATTCGAAAACCTCTCATTACTTGTTTTGTTTTAATTAATCTCATTTCAGACTTGCATTAAAAACTGGGCAAGTCATCAATATTCAAAATGTAGATCATAATCAAAAGATAATGAAATTCGATCTGGGACCAGCAAAAGTAAAAAAAGGATATCGTAATCTAATGCATATTATTAATCTTGACGACTACGTTTCTAACATAAGGAGTATAGTTAATACTATTAATGCAATAAGAGAAAAAGGCCAAGATGATGGAATCCAAAATCTGTTATCAATGTCAGATTTCAAATTGAATGAACTCAGAAATAGACTCAACACCCTTTTGCCATTTAAACGCACAAAAAGAGGACTTATTAACGGACTTGGATCGGCAATTAAATTCATAACAGGAAATATGGACGCTGAAGACCCAAAGAAACTCGATATGGAAATCAAAGAGATGAATAATGAAGGGATTTTGTCACACAGTAATTGGAGGGAACAAAAGCTTTTAAACAACAAGATAATACAGAGATTTGGGAACATAACAGAACACATAAATAGGGAACAAGAAATTATATCAAGAAACTTCATATTTAACTCAAATAGAATTAATAAGAATTCGAAAGAAATCTCAGAAATGCAATATTTGAATAGGGTAAATTATAACATAGATCTGTTGTATAACCATATAACGAATATAGGCGAGGCAATTATTCTCGCTAAACTGAATATTATTTCTAAATACATTCTGAATACTGAGGAACTTGCTAAAGTAAGAGATATCATGGAATATGATAAATTCCCAAATAGACAAGACGTCATGGAATATGACAATTCCTTGGGTTCAAGAAACCTCACTGCATATGAGAATTTCTTGAGTTCAGATGGCAAATATCTAAGAAACCTCACTGAATATGAGAATTTCTTGGATTCAGACGAGCATATATACGAATTGCTCGAGCTACAAGCCTTTTATAACGGTACAAATATAATATTTAATTTCAAAATACCAATAATAAGTAAAGAGAATTACAAACTTTATCACATTATCCCATTACCAATTAATAACACTAAGGAGATAATCATTCCTCCATATATAATACATAACAAACATAAACTACACAAACTCACGAGCATTTGCCCCAGGGTGGAGAACATTTTTTATTGTAACTCACTACAAGAAGAACTGATGGAAGATTTAACATGCTTGGGACCACTGTTCAACGGAGGAACGGCACACTGCAATCTAAAGGATTTGGGAAAAATATCCAAAATCCTGCAAATAGAAAACAACTTTATTGTATTTATAAATATACCGACAGTACTAATAAAATCTACTTGCAGAATAAAGACTCCAGTGGGAATTAAAGGCACTGGCTTCATTTTCTTCAAAAATTGTAGCATCGAGATCAACAATATAATTTATTACGATGAAACATCCATATTTTGGGATAAAGTCAACCTTCTACCAAATGACAACTCCACAATTAAAGTGAACTCTACAACTAAAGTAACAACATTAATGACACTAGAACAACTAAACATTGATAACATCAACAACATCACAACATTTAAAGAAACAGCAATTATCCATGTCGGCTCGATCTATGCTGCACTAACAACATTACTCATCCTAATAATAATAATAGCATCAGTATCATCAAGGAAACAAATAATTTATACAACAACCACATCAGTTCCCGTTCCAGCCCCAACTAATTCATTGTGGCCTTCACTCTATTCTAAGGGGGGAGGAGTTACGGCACCTCAACAGTAACCATCATTTATCATTATTATTATCATTACTAACACTACTATTATTATTAACACTATTATTATTATTATTAATATTACTTTAATTAAGATTTCATTCTAAACGTTCTGCTTTGTTACAATTAATGATTTAATAGTTTTGAAGTGCTGACATTTAAAATTCTAAATAATTTTGGTTGTTTACATTTTTCAAGTACATTAGCACACTTAAATTCTTGGTAAAATTGTAACAAAGAACAATGCCCTTTTCTTCAAGCAAAGCAATGTATTTTTGATTTAACTTTGTCGCAACTGTAGAATTTTGCCTACAGTTGATGTTCTAATTATAAAATCCAGACATTGTTGCAACATACAAGCTCTGCTTGTAAGTGGCACAATGAATTTCTTTGTTTAGATTTTTCCGATCAGCAATATTGATTATTCTGTCAGTATTGACTGAAGAATATAATAGATTGATTTTCTGGAGATCGATTCACTTACAGAGGGACCATTGAATATAGAACATTATTAAATTAACGGAATTCGTAAAATAAAATATATAAAACGGATTTGTAATTCTGTAAAATAAATAAAACGGAGTTTGTAATTTTGTGAAATAAAATAAAATAAATTGAATTTTTGTAAACATTTTAAAAGTGCATTGAATTTTTGTGATTTTGGAAGTTTCCTATGAAATAATATCTCCTGGAAACTTAACTCGCGATCTTTTAATGAAATTTTCAATGACCGTTTTGCATGAATGCTGCGGTATTTCATTAATGCAGCTTCCAATTTCCTCTTTTAAGGCTTGAGTCGTCGTCGGCTTATTCGCGTAAACCGTCGACTTCAAAAAACCCCAAAGAAAAAAATCTAATGGTGTTAAATCGCACGATCTAGGCGGCCAATTCTGATCTCCAAAACGCGAAATAACACGACCGGGAAATGATTGATGCAGCAATTGAATTGTTTCTCTGGCTGTATGACATGTGGCGCCGTCTTGTTGGAACCACATGCCCTAAACATTCATTTCTTCAATTCTAGGCAAGAAAAAACTGGTTATTGCTGAGCTCGGTGTCGAATTGCGACATTTTCGGTCGATCGACCTAGTCAATGGCGCGTTGTTGTCTTTACATCACTAACAGACCCAGTTTCGGCAAATTTATCCATTAATCTCTTTACAGTTGACTCTTTTGGAGCATTATTGTGACCCCAAATTGATCGCAATTTGCGAACTGTAGCCGCAAAACTTTCACCATTTTGGTAAAACATTTTCACAATGAGAATGCGTTGTTCATTCGTGTAGCGCTCCATTTATACTAACCTCGTACCTTATACTAGCAAACAATAACAATTGTTCAAATGTCAAACAATGACACTTTGAATGTTGCCAGATTTAAAAATTGCGTTCTTCTTGGGACACCCTTTACATATATATATAATTTTAATTCACATCATATCTTAGTTGACCCGAAAAATGGCATACATAACCTTATCTCATGGGATCTCTTCTGATGAAATTTGATCCGAAAAATTTTGTTCAAGTTATATATAATTGTATAAACTTCATTAAATCAGTTTGAATTGTTTAATTTGACTAATATGTGATGCCATATACAATTATATATAAAAGCAATCAAATTTATTTTCTTGTTTCTACCATATATGTGTATATTTAATTATCTTAGAAGACAAATTAACTTTTTTTTGTTTTGTAAGTTTTTCACTTTTTTATAATTGTGTTTTTTACGATATTCTGACTTCAAATTATTTTTTTATTCCCGAGTAAAAATTTTAATATGGATTCTAATATAATTACATATATATTATTTGATAAGTTCCCATATATAAACAAATACAAACTGATGCGAAAAATGGGTCATTTGCATGTATCTAATTATATCAAATCAGATATAATTTGATACGGTTTTATCCGAGATTTGTCCATATCCGGAACATTGAATTAGAAATTATTAGTGCGCCCCGGTAGGCTAGTTGGTAGCGTACTGGCTTATCTGTGCGGGGGTTGTGGGTTCGATTCCCACCAGAGGCACTGGTCTGTCTTCGCTACAACGCGCCGAAGGCCATAGTAGCTAGTGCTCGGTTAGGGTAATAGTATATAATTTGTAATTATATGATTATTAATTAATAAAAAAAAAAAAAAAAATTATTAAAAATGTATGCCTTTTATCAACCTGAATTTGTAACGTATATTATGGATCTATATGATATTTTCCTTATGAAGGATATATATCCCTATTTAGTACTTTCAGATTATTCAAAACAACTATTTTGTTAACCACAAACTGAGCAATTATTTAATTTTGAAAATTGAAAAGTTAGAATCCATTATGCATGTTCTAAGGGTTGGGCATTTCATTTGTTTAAGCAAACCCGTTAAAAATACTGTCTTCTAAAAACGTGAACTGGTTTTAAGAGAGTTTTGAAAAAATGTGGGAACAGTTTTAATTAATTTATGTTCATGCTTTTAAGCAAGTTAAATTAAGTTTTGAAGTTAATTTGAGTTGTTTAATGTGTTCTCTGCATAAGTTTTGTATAATTAATACAAAATTCTACTTCAAAAACATCTAAAAAACTGTTTCTCTTAAAACCATTTGGCTTATAAAATTTAACAGATATTCAGTACCTTGATTCTTCTTTAGTCTATATGTTCGTTGGTTTAAAACCTAATGCTTATGGCCTTGTTTTAAAGTACCCAGGAACATTTGTGGAAACCCTTATAAATTTGCTAGTTCCAGAACTACTTCTAGTGGAGTTATGTCAGGTTCTTTAATAGTATTCTTAGAAATAGTGAACTAGTTTTAGAACTCATGCAAGGGAATGTTATTGAGTATTTTAACAACACCTTTCGGGTTTTTATGAGAACTACTACTTAGAACTGGTTAACCATTACATTAAAAAAAAATAAAAATAAAGAAAAGCCTAGATTTTTTTTATACAATTTTTTGGAACACGTTTAACAGACTTTTTAACTAAGTTATATTTTACGAGTGTACAAGTGCAAGGTCATTGGGTATTTGTATATGTACAGGGAAAATTGTGTAGTATGGAATAACACGAGATGTAATGAAATGTAAAATGAATTTCAAGTTTTTATCAGTTTCCATAACATTTGTACAGCAACAGATGTTTAACAAAAGCATAGCGCAGTAAGGGTATGATACCCAATTTAATATTTAGCATATTTTTACACAATGGGCACAAGATTTATTAAGTTTTTAAATAAAAAATAATAAAATAATTTAAAATTATAAAAAATGTTGGTACAATTCGGAACGGAATGTTCGCTAATGCGGCCCTACATTTGGGATATGTAAAAAAAAAAAATTACAATGAGAGTCTCCCGATGGGGTCTCTCTGATATTAATAAAACAAGGATATGTGATAGAAGAGTAAAGCGGCTCGTATTTTTTTAGCGGCCCAATCTCACGTTTAACGTTTAAAAGGTCAGGTCAAAATTAATACCTTTTTGTTTGAAAACCTATCTGAAATTAGTGTAATTCGGATTTTTCTTGTACGCAGCATTGAAGTACTCGAGAAAATAAAAGTTTTGATACCAATATTTTTTTAAATTTTATGAATCAAAAAATAGAAAATAACGAGAAAAATGAGGAACAATTAAACATAATTATTATGATCGCGACACATCAAATCTTATACAAATTTAAATTCGCGAAAAGGGAAAATTTCTTACAAAAAAGTGTTCAACTTTGATCAAGTGATTTTTATATGATTACAGCTGTGGAAATTATTTTTTAGAACGAATATATTTTTGTTAACAACTAAATTTTAATAAGCTAAATATTATCGAAAAACCAATAAAAGGCAAAATTTAGGTTCAATTGTATGGATGTCTGTTATCCTTTCTTAAATTAAAAACAAAACCATATATGATAGAAGTCCTTGGTAGCTAGATTGCAAAACTATAATAAGTTGTTTTAAATTTATTTTTATCGGGATAAACATTAATTGCATTTATAGTAATTAAATGTGCTAAAGTCCCAAAACTTATTTAACAAATTGCGAAAACCAATCTGCTGTAGGCGTGTCCCTATCCGGATTTCATTCCTGCCCAAGGAAATCTTCAGGGGACTTTGTTATTAGAATTTCTAGAGATATTTGTTATGTTAAATCACAAACTCAATGAGAATTTCTTGTCCTCGTCTAGGTATCATTACAAGGTAATCCATTTGTGTTCAATTATCTGTAACTCATTATTTCTGGTTGGAAAATAATGATAAAGGTAAGGAGTACACATTACAAGGTCATGCATTACTTTATCGCACCCATTACCAAAGTTTTGCTGGGTAATAAGATAATTAGAAAAATACCACAAAAAAAAAATTTGGAGTCTTTGAAAAACGCGAATAATTTAAAATCCACTATTTTTTTATTTTGATTGCAGATTCCTAATCTTTATTAAAATTAATCTCAGATTTGAGACATTTGTTCATATAAGACGTAAACAAGTTAGATTTTTGTTTACATAATTTTAATAAATTTAACAAATTTTACAGCAATTTTGACTAAAACCGCGAATAACTTAAAAACTTTTAAATTTTTTTTTTTTGAATATTGATTTAATATTCCTTTTCTGTACATTAATTTAGACTAGATTTGAAAATTTTGTTATGGTACATTGAGTAGATTAAGAAAGTATTGAATTTAAAGGCAACCCTAAATTTGAGAGAATTTCTTCTAAAGACAAATTACTAGTTCTTAAAAGTAAACGTTTTTTGCTGGGAAGCTCTTTGCTGGAAAATGCTAAAAAATTTGCTAAATTCAAATTCAAAACGACTTTACTGACTTTTTTTTTGAGTGTAGCTACATGGATTTTTTAAACATTAAGGAATAGGGGATACCTTGTGGACATCATAAAATCGACCGCTCTAATGTACATGTTGTTTTTTCCTTTTTAATATTAACGAAAAAATACACTTTATGAAACGTTTTATTTGCAACGACACAATAAAACCAAGAAAAACTTGTACATTCACATCGAAACTTTTTTAAAATAGTGGTAGTGGAAATAAAACTTGATGACATTACCACTTTAGTAAATAGAGGGCATATTTACCTAAGTGGTACTGTAAGCAAACATTCCCTTATAAAATAATTTAAAAAAAATTATTTTTATTCATTATATTTTTATGGAATCAATTAGTTTTATTAAAATTGTGAATAAAATTCTTACCGTTTGCAAAATTCCGATTTGTGAAATTCATTTTAAATGATAACGAAAAATTTTACATTTTTTATTAATTAAATGTGTATTTAACAAATGGTGAGAAATAATTTGTTGTAAGCTGGACCCTATTCGGATTTCATTATTGACAATGTAAAACGTCATTGAACAATATTATTAAAATTTCTAGAGATATTTGCTACACAAACTCATTTGAATTTTTTTGTTCTCGGCTAGGAGCGTGATTCAATATTTAAAATATCAAGAGAAAAAAAAAACAGCAACAATAAATATTCCAAATTCTATAGCGATATAGTGACGTATGTTCACGTACATCACCAATAGAATACCATATGTTTTCTATTTGTGTCAGTTGCATTTAAATTTTCACAAGTACTTGGCTTATTCGTTATTTCAAAATTACACTTCATGTTGCGTTTTTCTGCAACACCCCAATAAAACCAGGAAAAAGCTGAGCCAGTCGAAATTTTTTTTAAATAGAGACAGCGGAAATTAAACTTGATGACAGTTGACAGTTTTGACATGTTCATGCACTAACGCGAAAAAATAACGAAAGGTCCACTTTAGCGAATGGGCCACATTAGCGAACACATTAACATGTTTTAAAACATTATTTTGTTTAATATACACTCGATACCATTTACTTATCATGTGTTATTATTTAAAATCGAACATTCGTTATTAAAAGGACCTGGTAATAACTAGGGCAACCAATAAACAGCCCTAAAACAATGATTTAAGCGCTAAAGAAAAGCTAAAAACACAGCAAAATAAGATGTTTAAATATAAAAAAGTTACCGTCAAATTTCGTATATTTTTACTAAAATCGTTGCTACACTCATAGAAGTAAACCTGTAAAAGTAGCACAAAAAGCTACTAAAAATTAGTTAAAAATTACGTTGCAGAAAATACTGCTAAATTTAACACATTTTTTTTTTTTGCTAAATAATAATAAAAACAACAAACTCAAATCTGTTAACTTTACAAGATTTTAGTTATATTCGACTTAGTAAAATAAGCAAAAACTTTTACTAAATATTTGTAGACTCAAATTAGCTAACAAAAACTGTAACATTAACAAAATTTTGGCTATATTTACCACAAACTTCAACAGAAGTTTTTGCTTAAAACTTGTAGATTGCTGATTTCCTTAGGGCAGACTTTTATACGCATCAAAAAAAAAAACTAAAAAGTAAACTTTAAAAATTTTACATTTTTAATGATTTTTTTTTTCTACTAATATTTAGTAAATGTTTTTGTTAAATTTAGCAGATTATTTTGTTACTTTCAATTCACTAAAATTTAGCTCAAATATAACTAACTATTTGTAATTTCATCAGATTTTTTTGCTATTCTTATATTACTAATATTTAGTAAAAAAAAATCTGCTAATTTTGGTAGTTTTTTCTACAAGGTCATTTTTAAATAATTTTTATTAGCGTTTTTTTCTATTTTTACAGGTTTGTTTCTATGAGTGCACAAATAAAATGTCTCCTTTGGAACTTTGTCAGTCAAACAAATTTAAAATAAAAAAATTGATTTCTTAAGAATCAAAGTTCGAATTGATTTATCAAAATATCTTTTAATAAATAAATATTAAATTTTCGACTTTCCAGTAAAAAAACAGCTCTATTTTAAAAGAAAAATCTAAACTAACTTAATTTTTAAATTAAAAAGTCCAAAAGTAGCTAATATTTACAAAATAAGCAAATATCAAAAAATTAGCTAAAAAAAAGAAGCTCTAAAAAATATAGCTAAAGCCACATTCACACTATTCAGCAAAACACTTGTTTTGCCAAAACACGAATCTAAGTTTGTTATTTTATTCCAAACGGTTCTTTATTCTTTTCCACTCAGTTTCACAAAACACGTGTTTTGCTATGTAGTCTGAATGCCGTATTAAAATTTCTATAATTTCATGCTCAGAACTTGTATTTAGTCAAAATAATTTTATCATTTTAAATAAAAAAGAAGTTCTAGCTTATTTTTTATTTCCCTACTAATAAATATGTATCTTTTAAAAGTTTTTAGTACATGATGTGAATGTATTTACATAAAACCAAACAATATACAACAAACTAAAGCCTTTTTATAGAATTCAACAGAGAAATACCATCAAAAAACCTCAAAAATATAAACAAATACTAGGTCAAGTTCATTGTGTTTATTGGTCAACTACAAAAGCCTCAAAAACTTTAAAAAAATTTGTGAAACTAGTTTTCAGTAATGAGTTTTCAAAAGAGAATTTACTGATATAAAATTTAAATTGAATTCTATGTAGTAACAGATGAAAAACTATTTACTTTACATAGATTTTGTTTTACTGTAATCTATAATATATCTAGATTTTGTGAACATACACAGAGAGAAATAATAAATTTGAAAACAAAAAAATTTATAGATTATTTTTTAGGACAATATCCTAATATAGAAATATAGAGTATGGCCTCGAACTTAAATAATTTTCATTTTCATTGCACAATTAAAGGTAAAAAAAACATAATTTTTATTTTTAATAAAAATTATATCAAACTTGTATAAAAGACAAAGTACAGTCTAGTTTACTCCCCCTGTTTTTGTTTATAGACAAAACAAAACAATAAAAAGGAGGAAAAAAACAAAAAACGTGTATTGAATATCCACCAAAGGCACATAACAAACAAGTTTTCAATTTATTTTTTGATCAATGGTGATAATCTTTAACTTCGAGCTCATATATTAGTTCTCATGTAGTGAGTAAACTAGTTTATATGAATGTTTGATGTTTGGCATGGGATTGTTACCTCTTTCAAAATGTGTTCTGATGATGGGAACCTAGAAAATTCCCGAAATAAATTTGAAAACAAAAAAACTATATAGATTATTTGTTAGGACAATATCCTAATAAAGAAATATAGAGTATATCCTCGAATTTGAATAATTTTCATTTTCATTGCGCAATTAAAGGTAGAAAAAAAACATAATTTTTATTTTTAATAAGAATTGTATCAAACTTTTTGATTGAATTTTATGAAAACTTCCATTATTTTAATGAAAAGTTTCAATGGATAAGTTGCAGTGCAACTTTATGACTGCTATGCAAAGAATGCATTAGTATTATGCGGATAATTCTTCTCAGTGTATGTTTACCAACATTTGTATCGTGTTATGTTTATATACAATTTTATTTATATGTTTATATAAAGTTTATAGCTCTCTTGTGATAAGTGATGCATAAACAAGGTTCCTTTAGGCGAAACATCCTTGAAATGTATTTGATGTTAGTACACACTTGTTACTATGAATTCTAAATAACATGCTATTTTAACCATACAAGTTTCATTAATTTAAAAATTGTGTAAATTTAACCGCTAATTATAGGTTACATTTATTTTATTTCATTTTAATAATTAATTTTTACAATTACCACTTTTTTGAATTTTTGACTCTTAAAGTGCAATATGAACGCTTATGGCCAAAAAGGTTTTTGGTAATTTTTTCAGATTTTTTGAAAGGGGTCGCTGGAACGGATTTTGTTCTTAAAAAAGGCACAAATAATGTTTGTGCTTTGTTTTCACAAAATCACGTAAAAAAATATTTGGGCTACAAACAATATACTATAAAAAAAGTTAGTAAAGTTAGCAAAAAAAGTTGCTGAGTCAGCAACAAAATTGCTAATGCCAGCAAAATCTTTTGCTGAAAACTAGCGAGCTGATTTTTAGCAGCAAAATTAGTAGATTCAGCAAAAGTTTTGCGAACACTTAGTTGATTCAAAATTAAAAAGTTCTTGCTAAAAGTTAATAAAATTATTTCGGAATATTAATAGACTCAAAAAAACTCAACAAATCTGTACACAAATTATAAATTAGTTACTTTATTTGCTGAAAATCTTACATTCTGGTTTGTTGTCCTTTCAAAAAAAAAAAAAAAAAAAATACAATACAATACAATACAATAAGTTACAATATATAAAAATGTTCATTATCACACATTGACGACACGAATTAATTTAATATCTGAAAATATATATAAATAATGATATATAACATAAAGAAATTATCTTTCAACTAATTACATCAATGGTTGTCTAACTGATCTTCATCTTTCTCGAAACGAATAAAAAGAAATAAGAAATATACAACCCTTTTTTTGCAATAAGAAAGAGGAAACATATAAAATTATGTAAGATGTATGTCCTTGCCTTTTGATTTAGTCTGTCTACCTGAACGTATATTTGTTTTGCAATTTGACTATATTACATTAATAGTCACTATTATCATTTAGTATACAAATTTTGTCTTTAGCTTAATTAATAGACAATTACTTTGACAAGCACAAAGTTTAAGATTTTTAGTCCGCAATTTATATGTATACGATACACAATGTTGGCGTCCCTTTGTTTTATTAAGTATGAAAAACAGATACATAAATCTTTCAAGATTGTTTTTTTATATGTCATATAAGAATCATACTTTTTAGTATCATTTTCCTCGTCTGTACTACTTCTTGACATGCCGCGACATCTACTTCATTTTGGGTATATCTCTCAATTTGGTTTAATGTACTTACCAGCACACGTTTAATGTGCTTATCAGCATGATTGTTTTAGAAAAATGAATTAGTAAAACATTAGTAAAATATTAGTGAAACATTAGTTTAAAACAGCTAAGTGCTAAATAAGTATAACTAAAATTGTGGCTGGAACCACAATTTCATCAAAAAGTTTGCTGAGAAATAGTATACTTGATTGATTAGTAAACGGTGTTTTACTAACTATTTTACTAACTTATTTTTTTTAGTGTACTAAACAAATTTTAAAAAATTTTGAATTTCATACATGCCAAAAATCGCATTAAAATGATTTTATGGACCAGTTTTTCGAAATATTTTTTATTTTAATTTTTGAATAGATTTTGATTTAGGAACAAATTACTTTGGTCAGTCAAATTGCAAAAGAAAATATCATTTAATGTGCAGCATATTACTATATATAATACTGTTCAGTAGTTTATGATCTATTGGTCGAAGCTAAACGGAGGCTTGTCCCTAAAAAATTGGCTTTTTTGCTTTTACGCACCCACAAACAATAAGATATTTCTATTATCTTATATATCTGATTTTGTTTAGAGTCAGTTCATAGTCAGACATTGTTAGTGGACAAATTTAGAGATAATGTAAACAAAAGCAAGTAAAAAAATCGAAGCCGGGAATTCCGATTGTAAGATATTCCACAACAGTCTGGTTAAAAAACAAAAAAATATTTGGTTTCGAAATTTAGTATTAAGTATTTGTCTACAAATTAGTAAGCAAGTAACAAATAATACCAAATTTCGAAATGAGTTACAGTATGAAATTTTTTCTGAACATTTGCGAACTGCAGCGTGCGAGCTGAGAAAGACCATTTATGGGGGCCAGGTCTAAACATGGGCACGTAACAAATTATATCAAATTTCGAAATGAGTTACTGTATTAAATTTTTTCAGAACATTTGCGAACTGAAGCATGCGAGCTGAGAAAGTCCATTTATGGGGGCCAGGTCTAAACATGGGCAGACTCGTTCTTGGAGCAATGTACATAAGTCAGAAGGCCAATTTTAACAAAATATCTTTATGTGGGGACGAGCATAAGTCTATTTTTTCGGTGGACCGTTATATGGCCACTAGGTCTAAACATGTCCATTGGTCGACATAAGTCAGTGTCCCAAATTTAATCAAAATATCGTAATAGCTACGATTTTTTTTTGGGAACCGTTACATATACACTAGGTACAAACTCTGAACTATTCTAACCAAAATAAAAAGGCGTTGTCCTTGGGTTGATATAAGTCGGAAATATCTTAATATTTGTAACTTGTAGCGGGTGATCGTTACATGGAATCTAGGCAATACCTTGCTGAAGTACCACGTTTCATATTTTATATATTTTTGTCGAAACAAGAGGATTAATTTCGACCCGCAAGCGCTAAACTACGGAACCGATTTAAAAACAGAATTCACAAAATATGTTGTGTATTACATGATATTTGTTTTGTTCAAAACTGTATATTTACTCAAAAATTCAAACTAAAATAAATTTTTTTTCAAAAACTACTCCATAAAAAATTTTAATGCGATTTTTGGGCTTATTAGGCCTAAATACATAATAAGAAAATAGTCGCTAGTGTAATCAATTAAAATTCTAAAATTTTCAAATAATTACACCGTGCTACAAAAGTTTTCACACATAGACAAAACATCATATATGTACGTGAAACTAGAAACTATCACTTCTAAATTTCTTTTTAAATGAATTTATAGTTTAAAGTTTTCAAAAAAATATTAAAATACTTGTACTCATGATATGAATTTAATATTGGTGTCAAATGAAAGGTGAGAAGGTGCTTTTAATAAAAAAATATTAATAATAATTTTACAGGATCGAAATTTACAAAAATGCACTTTAAAAATTTAATCCTTCAATATCCTTTATCATTTTTCATAAAATTGTCCGAAATGAGATCTTTCTATAGACTTTAATATACTGAAAAATATACCTAATTTTCAGCAATCTGACTTTTTGGTTAATTTTACTAAAGAAAATGTAAATTTTTCTTATAGAAACGAAAATCGTATATTTTCCAAAGGGAGAGTTGATCTAACACTACAAAATTTAAATTATTGATGCAATTGGTGGGAAACAAATTATTTGTCAAATAAAGCCAATTTTGTGTTGAAAAAGCATTTTTTGTGGTGAAAACAGCTTCTGAGGTAAAAATAAAATACTATTCACCTCTCGATTCTGCTACAAAAAAAAAATCCACTTTAAAAATTTAATCCTTCAATATCCTTTATCCTTTTTCATAAAATTGTCCGAAATGAAATCTTTCTATAGGCTTTAATATACTAAAAACTTATACCTAATTTTCAGCAATCTGACTTTTTTGGTCAATTTTACTAAAGAAAATGTAAATTTTTCTTATAGAAACAAAAATCGTATATTTTCCAAAGGGAAATTTGATCTAACACTACAAAAGGCAAATTCTTGATGTAATTAGTGTAAAACAAATTATTTATCAAATAAAGCAAATTTTGTGTTGAAAAAGCATTTTTGTGTGGTGAAAAAGCAACTACTGAGGTGAAAATAAAATACTATTCAACTCTTGATTCTGCTAAAAAATATTTTATTCACTATACGCCTAAAGATCAATTTGTTCTAAAATACTCCAATTTCCACACAAAATTTAGAGATACCTCCACAGTTTTACTTTTTAACCGCTAAAACGATTTTGCTAATTTTTTTTACCAAAATATTTGGAAAGTTATCCATTAATCTACATAAAACTGATCCAAGCCGCTTGCCTGTTCGTCCGAGTTTTTGAATCATCTGACATATTCAAGGATTAAATTTGTAAAAGGTTATTTGCGAAATTTTAATTTACGAAAACTTAAAACCAATATTTTTTTTAAAAAATATCACAGATTCTTACCTTTCATTTAACACCCATATTTGCTTCTTTAAAAGAGTACAAAAATTGTAATACTTTTGAAAAAATGTAAATTTTAAAGTCTTTTTAAAAGAAATTTTGATGCGATGACAAAAACTGAAAACTGCAGTTTAACTAGTTTTCATATTGATTTTTCAATGTGTGAGAAAAAAATTTAAATTTGTTGCACGGTGTTATCCACAAAGTTTAGAAATGTACCTAGTATTAAAGTGTTAACAAACATAGCTAATTGATAACATTTTTCCTATTTTTAGGTCTTATACAAACTGGTTTTATACATGTGGAAGACCAGTTAGTTGATATTTCAACTAGTCGACCTTTACCGGTAAGTAAATAAATTTTGTATCTTAAAAAAAAAATATTTAAAAATCCAATTAAAATAAAAAAAATCTTACAAACTTTACCCCAGATGGGACTCGAACCCACAATCCCCGGCTTAGGAGGCCGATGCCGTATCCATTGGGCCACTGGGGCAGTTAGCGCAGGCAAAGCTAACTGTTAATAATAAGACACACAATTGAATAATACCAACAACACCACATAGCACTCAACTCACATTAAAATAAAAACATCACAAGTACTATTTTTAGAACACACCATTAGAACACTCATTCACTCTATGGCCAAAATAAACATTCTAGTTAAGAACAGAGTGTATGAGAGAGGTAAAGTGAAAATAAATGCGTAGAAGAGAATTTATTTTATAAACGAATATTTTTAGGCAAACACTTAAAGCAATATTCTCTGTAAACAAGAAATAATTGAAATGAAGTAGAGAACATACAGAAAACAAGAGATTAATATAAAAAACAGCCACCACTATTATGTATGGCATAAATGAAAGTAGACCTATTTACGAAAGAGATTGAAAGAATGAATTCTTTTTTTGTTAAGATGTAGGAGGCAATTCTGTTAAGATTCATAAATTTTGTAATTTTATTACAAACATACCACATTATAAATTTAGGCCAAACTGCACCTTATCTGGCGTTCCTCCAGACGCAAAAGAAGTTGGTCCCCTCAAAAAATAAAAATATTTTTTTTCTATACTCGGGAGCCGTGGCCTCTAGGAACCTCCAAAGTCCAAAAACTGGTACGCTTAGCAACATATAAGTTTGGGTACGCTAATGAAAGGAAATTTAATCAGGATTTCAAAAATGCATATTTCTTTATGGTATGTGGCGCCCTCTAGACCCATTTAAACCCCCTGGGTGTATATTAAAACTAACTATTAAGTAATAGTAGTCAAAGGAACGGAAATTTGGTCATTATAACAAGTATGCACCGTGTTGTGAAAATGCAGGTAAATTTTCAAAAAGAAATAAAAATGTTGACTGCGGCGCCATTTAAAATGTAAAATACAGAGAAACGCCCTAAAAAAGGGATCAATTTCCAAAAACAAATAAAAATTTTGACTGCGGCGCTATTTAACACACTATCACTTGAAAATGATAAATAACTGATTTAAACGATTAGAAGAGAAAAAATTAGCTCAACTGAACTGGAACCCGGCCAACAGACTTTTGAACTAAATTTTGTTGTGAAATTCCCATTAACAAGTCCATAATACAGTCAAAGCCCGATATAACAGGCCCATTCGATATATCGAAATATTCGTTGTATCGCAGCGACTTTTCGTACTAAATCGACTACACATTCTAACATTTCTCAAAATGCTGAATTCATTGAAAATGGAAAATAAAACTGCAATTGCGGGTGGACTCCTAAATAAAAGGCGCTCCAACAAAACAAAAATAATTTTGTGCCTTCTATATCATATATATTTTTCATTTTATAATCATAAAATGGGTTATATCTCAGAAACTAAGCGAAATATAGCAAAATGGACAAAAATGGATTTGGTATCATAAATTCGAAATTATTAACCATGTATATATCCAAAAAACCAGATTTTAAGCGAAATTTTACAATAAATATTAGAAATTCTGCTAGCGCAAATTCAGGTACTAAATTCTGTAGTCGTGGCTACATTTTCCACTATTTTTATACCCTCCACCATAAGTGTGTCATTCATCGAGAAAAGTTTAGTATTGAAAAAAGCTAAAGCCCTTCAAAAAATAGTGCTTACCTAGAATCAGTTGTGGAAGTCCGTATTTAATTACCGAGCGCTTCCTGAAGGTATTCAAGAAGACATGATTTTTGTTCGCGATGTCCCACTTGGTAGGTCTCCTTTAAGTAGATGAAACCACTTCCTTCATGTGGTCCAAGAAGCAGGAAGCAAGTGCTTATTGAATGCATTCCAGAACACATGATTTCCACTTGGTGATCTCCACAGGTTAAAAACGCTTCTTTTATGTGATCCAAGAAGCAGGAAGCACGCGCTTCCTGAAGGCATTCCAGAAATCATGATTTTTGTTCGCGATCTCCCACTTGGTAGGTCTCTTTTAAAAAGGTGAAAAGCGATATTTTCATGTGATCTAAGTGAAATTAATTCATCCCATCGTAGAAAATTAAAAATTTGTGCTTCAAGAAACGCTAAAATAATGTGTAACTAATAAAAATTAGAAGCAGTAAAATTATGCTTCAATACTGCGCTTTTAAATGGCACTGTTTTCATTAACTTCCAAAAAAGCTTCTTTTATGCAAAAATTGAGAAAAAATTTAATTTTCATCCAGTTAATGACATTTTTTATTAAATTAATGAAGTCGATTCATTGATAACTTACCGTTTCATTATATGCATTCATCACCGCTTCTTTGTATGTATTCGTTACTGCTTCAAAAGAATGCATTTACGAAAGCACAACAAAATGCCTTCCTATATTGTGTTTATGACGGCAAAGCGCTATTTTGGAAGCATACAAAAAGAGTAACTGCTTACCAAATCGATGTTATTTTTTCCTGGGAGCATTTCTGCATTACAAAAGTTATGAGTGAAAATGTGAAGACACCTCCAAATTTGTAATTCAAAATGGCGTATAAGACACTATACCAGTACAGACCCGTAGTACAATCTATGTAAGGGTTAATTTAGTTAAGAATATCTTTCTATGGATTAAAAGAATAGCTTTGGCAGGTGTGTGTGTTGAAAGAGGGGTGGTTGATGGCAATTCCAAACTTGATTGCTTGTGACCACCCTATTGGTATATGCAATTAAAATTTAATAAAGATAAATTGAATACAAGTTTAATATTTATTTTTATAATATGTGTTTTGTATTTGCCTATTTTGCCATTTTTGCCATTTTTTGCGATTTCTTGTATCATTTTCGTAAAGGTTTTCCGGGTTATTTTAATTATAAGTCACCCTGTGGCCGCTTTGTAATTAATTAATCCCCTGGGATCATTCCCGGACCTAGCCTATTTGTATCATCAGGGTTAATTACCAAATTTGTGCTAGTGGAACAAAGTTTCTTTTATTTTTTCTCTATCTCGTTTAGTTTTGGAGATACCGGCCATTTAAAAAAAAGACCATCTTATAAAATGGCTAGTGTCTAGAAAACTAAGATGGTCTTTTTTTAAATTGGCTATTATCTAGAAAACTAAGCGAGATAATCGCAACAGACAAACGTTTTAAAAACCTGAACTGCATAACACGTTCTGATAATACAAATGTGTTAAGTGTTGCGATTCCACTCGTTCTCACTTTCGGAACAATGTTCGATTCTGTTATCGAAGTGTGGCTGTTTCAAAAAAATAAATTAATCTCTCAGGAACTTTTCCGGGCTTAGACTATTTGTCCATTTTGCTTTACCCCGCTTAGTTTCGGAGATACTGGCAATTTAAAAAAAAGACAAATTTACTGAATGGTCAGAATTTCGAAAACTGAGCGAGATAGCGCAAAACGGAAAAATTTATTGCAAAAGTTGACCCACGAAACACGCCTAGATAATACAACTGATGTAGTCTTGGGAGGGATCCCGAATAATTTATTTTTAGAAAATTGTCACAGTGTAACTTATTAATTTTTTTTACCAATATGTGTGCTAATACTAATAAGCAAACTCCAAATTAAAATTTTGAGTTCCCGGTTATATTCCTTTCGTTCTCTGTGGTTAGTGTTCCAATTCCACTAGTTCTATTATAATTCGTTCTACTTTATTTGGTTAAAATAGGACTGAAAATTAATATTGTTAAAATGTCGGGCTAATTAATTATTTAAAATAAGCAAGAGTCTGAGTTAGGATTTTCCATCCCTGATTTCAGCAAACTTCCGCAATTTTTACGTTTTTGTTTATATACCACTTCTTGATGGTATTGATAACAAAATTTAATTAAATTTTAGTAAAAAAAACCAATGTTTCTTTATATAAAAACACTTTATTCCTAAAAAGAAAAACTTTTCTTTTTTTGTACAACAATTTTTTATTTTATTTTTATTTTTTGTTTGAAGATGAAAACAATTTTAAACTTTGGAAAAAATATAAATTAAAATTTGTTTTTCGTTTCTTTTCGAAAGATAAATATATTTAAAAACTATCGATAAAAATAAAAAAAACTATAATTGAGAAAATTACTTTAAACAAAATACTTTTTTCCTGATAAAAATTTAAAAATAAAGTTTTTTGTTTGTAAAGTCCGGTGTCTGAATTTAATTTCTTTAAAATTTAAAGTCTAAAAAAGAATTTATTCTTTTTAAACTCTATTTAATATGGACATGTGCTTTCTAAAGATATACTCGCGCACCTAAAAGATAGTGGTGAATTAGTACTCAACTAACAACAATAATAAATATAATACAAACAGTGAGTTCAAAACAAAAAAGAAATTACGTAGCAAAACAAAGAATCGAAAAAATAAATAATAAAAAGCATGACTGAACGACCACATGTTTTGCATTCATAAAACTTTATACTTTAGAGGAATGTATCTATAGGATGTATATTCTAACAACAAAAATTGTCTGTTAAAATTACCTTTTAAACCGCACATATTTACGTTATTATACTTTATTCTCAAATATTTAAGAGATACATTTTTCTTTTACTATATTTTATTTATACATATCTTATACAAAATATTGTACAGCTACATATGTTTGTTTTAGCCAAAAATATAATGTGTTGTTATGAACACATTCTATTTGCCATTGTGTGTTTTGGGTTTTTTTTTTTTCTGTTTTAACCATACTACCAGATATAGTATAAACAAGTATTTATGGCTGAAATGATGAATATTCCTTGTTTGTTGGTTAATATTTGTATATTTCTACTTTTTCTTAAGAGCCCCAGTGGCCCAATGGATACGGCATCGGCCTCCTAAGCCGGGGATTGTGGGTTCGAGTCCCATCTGGGGTAAAGTTTCTGTAAGAATTTTTTGTTATTAAAATTATTTCAATTGAATTTATTCTGCTTTAAATTTGAATTGAGTTAAATTGGAGATTTAAATAAAAACAAAATGTTGAAATATTTACCCTTTTAAAGGAAGTAATATTCAAATTAAAGGATAATGCAATAATTAGTGCTGACAATTATACAAAATTTAAATTAGGCTTTTATGATCATACAATATGTCATTTTGCAAAAACTAGATTTTTATATAAGGGAAAGTTTCCTTGTTTTTCTTGTTGTTTCATAAATATGTAAAAACTGTCAACTGTTATCAAATTTAATTTCCGAGATCTATATTTTAAAAAGTCAGACATTTTTAAAAACTTATTCCAACAAAACTTTAAATAAGTAATGATTATTTCAAAAATGTTAGTATAAACCCAGCCAGAAAAATGTAATCGGCACAGTGTTTTCAAAGCATCGGCTACGGTCGGTTATGCGTTGGGATCAATAATCTTGACAGTATTGTCGTGTTACGCGATTGATAGCAGTGTCAAACCTTTGGCATGACGTTGAAAATTCAAAAAATGTGGTGCTTACAAAATATTTTAAATTTAATTAATTTTGAGAAATATGTATGACAAAAAGCATTTAAAAGGCAGAAATATAGTTCGGTCTTTGTCTTTAACATCATATTTGCAAGTAAGTATGTATATGTTTACAATGATTCAAATTTTCAAACCTAAACAAAGATATATTTGCAATTTTAAAATTTTCAGATAATATGTTTGGGACATGCAAACAAACTTATAATAAACATATATATATTTGCAGCTAAACATAAATATATTTGCAGCCAAACATTTTTAACATATATATGTTTACAGGCAAACATAATTATGTTTGGAAACAAAGAAACATGAGAAACGAAAGTTTTTTCCAAACAAAAGTATATTAGCAGTATTTATATTTACAACAGGCCATTTTTTTCAGAGTGTGTGAAATATACTGAAATATTAAAAAAAAATAATGCTTCTATTCTAATTGGTTGTAATATTGGAAAAATAATATTGGCAATGAATTCTGCTGGTGGTACTGCCAAAATACTTGCTTTGCAAACAAAAAAGTGATTTTCTGGTTTGGTCATTTTTAACACGGTGAGTTTTACAAAAATAGCAGTGGTTTTCCAGTACCATTTTTTTTTTTTGTACGGCTTTAAATTTCTACCTGGGAATATACAGATAATATTAATTTCTCTGTTAGAAGAAGATAAACGTCGTGTAAAAATTATATTTTTTGCAGTTTTTCAACCTTTAAAAGGCGAAAACAAACTAAAAATTAAATGTGGCTTATCAAGTTTTTACAATAAGCCCTTTATATAAAAAAGGAATATTCGCTACACTGTGGGTTCAAATCATGCCAAAGTGGCGATTATTTTAAATTTATAAATCAAGTTTTTATAATTAAATTTGGTACCGGGTAAAAATAGATAAAATTCAGTAGTTGTCAAACTCAATAAACTAATTCGTTTAATTTTTTTGAAGTGAGCTGTCAAATTTAAAAAATGTTTGCTGTTTTTGCGATAAGTGAAAAAAAAAATAAATTCTTTGCGATTCAAGTGTTTATTTTTTCTATTAAATCTTTCAAAAGTAAAGCCTTTATAATGGGACCTTCAACTTCATTTACTTTAGTATATAGTAAATACTTTTTAATTTAAAAAAAAATATATGTAAATATTTTTAAAAATTTTAAAAAAAAACGCCAAAATTGGGACATTTTTCGCATTTAATGGATTGCACTTATTAAGTTAGTTATAGTTGCGGTTAGTTTTGTAGATTAATTTACATTAGTTTTAATTTTTAAAAGAAATTCAAAAATGTCTACATATCTATTTCAAAAAGCTGATATAAAGAAAGTTACCTCGAGGCTTAAGGATCGAATATGAAATTTTAAAAATTTTTAAATTTTTTGACTACGAAAAAAAAAGGAAAATCCATATAAAATATCTAACCGGTTAATCGATCAAGTTTCACCAATTATACAGGTCGAATAATTGTTTGAGTTTCAAATTATTTATCTCGGCATTAACCGAAATAGAGACGATTAATCGAGCAGTCGGTTAATCGATTAACCGAATTGGAAATACCAGCTGCTGCTGAAAATGCTGATTTAGGGTCCCTTTTCCTACACTGAAAGTATTATTATTCATGATATTAATGAAACAGTTTCATGCAATTTTTTTCGTAGATTCAATGAAGAATTTCATTTTATCAAAAAAATTTTATTAATATTAAGAAAATTTTCGTAAAGTTTTTTTCATAAAACGTCATAATTTCATAAAAAAAAATTCATTCGATTTTATAAATTATCTTTTCATAAATCTAATGAAAATTTTCCTTAGAGCTAAGAGCTCATTTCAAAGACTTCATTTTTTTTATTTTTTCATAAAATTTCATAATCTCATTAATTTTCTATTTTAAACCTTAACTTGAAGATTTAATTCTCAAGTGCTCAACATATTTTATAAATTATATCAATATAGCCTTTTATTAATCTTGGAATTCAATGAAATTGTTTCAAAAATCATGTGAAGCATTTTTAGGATATTCATGAAGACATTTATTAAGTCAAGAAAACTTCTTAATATTAAAAAAATGTATGAAACTCTTTCATAAATTCCATAAACGCTTCATTGTCGGCCAGATTCATTAGTTTAATGAAGATTTTCATTAATTCTACAAACATTTCATAAACATTGACTTTAATGAAACCTGTTTCATAGATTATATGAAAATTTTCAATAGACCAGTTCCAGTGACAATTTTCATTAAAGCTATGAAGAAATTCATTACTGAAGTGAAGATATTTCTCTCAGTGTACATAGCATGAAATTTTAATTCACCTTTCGATTCTACAGCAGAAATTATTTTATGAAAACTTTTTATTTTTTGTTTTTTTAATGTCCACCATTTTGGAAACATTTGTTTTTTTTTTTTTGATTATTTTCGGAAAAAAATATTTTGTTTTCAAAAAACTTATAAAGTATTTTTTTATGACACACAATCAAAAAGCATTCTCAGCTGAGAAAAATGGTGCAACAATTTTCGCTCTATGCTAACTAGGGGTGTCGAACAGGACTGATTTTTATAAATCCCGGGATCCTGATAAATTTTTTGGTAATTTCCGGGATTTCGGGATTTCTAGACAAATTTATTTATATTTTTTAGTTCATATAAAATATTCAAATAAAATAATTCAATACAAAATTTTACTGTTCACATCTTTTAGTAGGAAAAGCAAACAAAAACTATTAACTCACTATTGACCAAGTGTTCCGCTTTCAACCCAGTATTTTTATACGGTTATATTTTTTAATTGATACTAAAACCAAACTTAATTAACATTTTTAAAAAAATGGTCACAATTTTAAAAAAGTTTCGAAAAAAATTAAAAATCTGTTAATTTACACAATTAAAATATCATAGCGCCCATTTACTTCAATAACGTCCTAACTCAAAAATTTTGATTTTGTAGAAAACGAGTTTAAAGTTTTCAATTTACTCCGTCCTTGAAGAAAAAAATAACGACATAATTTCTCTCCAGAGGTGAGTATACAATATATCAATATCAATACATTTTTACACAATATGATACGTGATATAACGAATAATTATGCGTCATTAACTCAAAAATCATGTTTTTTGAGTTGTGACGTTCTTAAAGTAAATGAGCGATATATATTTGAATAAAGATTTATTAACAAATTTATAAAAAATTAATTTTTTTTACAACCGTCTATTATTTATATTCTGTAAAAGTTTCAACTTTGTTTCCAGCGGAAGTATGACATGTCTTTAATAAGTTTACGATGTAAAAATTAAATAAACTCAATAAGTCCGCGTCATTCTGAATGAAACATAGTTCTTTTGCAAAAAAAAAATTATTTTTCAACATAATTTCCTTTTAGCTCAATACACGTAGTCCAACGTTTCTCCAATTTTTGTATCCCTTCCAAAAAATAGGATTTTTCAATAATTTCATCGGTGAAGCTAAATCTCTTTCCACCGAGCCATTTATTTAGGTTTGGAAAAAGGAAATAGTCACTGGGTACTAAATCCGGGGAATATGGCGGATGAGGTACCAATTCGCAGCCCTATTCATGGAATTTTGCCATTGAGACTGCATTTTCTTGATGAAAAATAACTTTTTTCTTGGCCTCATGGGATCGTTTTTTTTTTTTTAAATCCTCGTTAAATCGGTCCAATAAGTTGGTATAATATTCGCCGTTTATTGTGTTTCCCTTTTGAAGGTAATCGATGTGGACTATCCCTCGTGCATCCCAAAAAACTGTTCCCATCACCTTATTGGCCGACAAACTTACCTTGGCCTTGTTTGGAGCCGGTTCACCCGGAGAAACTCATTGTTTAGACTGCTGCTTGGTCTCTGGAGTGTTGTACTGGATCCATGTTTCATCTACAGTTACAAAACGCCGCAAAAACTCATTCGAATTGAGGTTAAACAACTCCAAACAATCCTTTGAAGTTGTCACACTATTAGGTTTATGGTCAATTGAGAGCAAACGCGGCACCCATCTTGCAGACAGCTTTCTTAAACCCAACTGATCGTTTAAAATCGAAACCACACTACCATATGAAATGCCTATGGCATCAACAATCTCACGCACTTTTACTCTTCGATCGGCCAACACTATATCGTGGGTTTTTTCGACATTTTCGGGGGTATTGACATCAATTGGCCGTTCAGAACGTTCAGCATCATTTGTACTTATGCGACCACAACGAAAGTCAGTAAACCATTTTTTACCACTGAAATCGATGGTGCAGAGGCCCCATAGTATTTATCAAGCTTTTACTTGGTTTGATTGACGGTTTTTTTTTCGCAAAAAATAATGTTTAATGAGCACTCGAAATTCACTTTTTTTTCAATTAAAAAAAAAAAAAAATCCACGGCGTTGTATGTTTTGAACAGCTGGTAAACGCAAAGTAAATGACGAAACTTGCTCAAAATTTGACAGTAGTCTATTAACAGGTGGTACTTGATGGGAGCAGTGTTGCATTTCATATAACTACGAGAGAAGTTGGAAAAGTCAGGGACTTATTGATCCGCCCTCGTATCTAAAAATCTAATTTTCAGACGAACTCTAACAAAACTATATAAGAATTTGCAACTTTTTGCAGAACCTGTCATTATAATACATATTTTCTAATACATAAAAATTTTTCTCATTTGTAGTTTTTGAAATATCGCGATTTAAATATTTATGTTACATACTTCTTTTTCAAAAGGTCCGCCATCTAACGTTTTTTTTTCCCCGATGCCGATTTTGCCAAAAAAATCATCTTTTCAGATAAAGCTCATACTGCATGGCCAGCCGAGGCAGCCATTTGAATGAAATTATTTTCCATTATTAAAAGGAAGGATTGTACTTTCAAATAAAAAAAGAAATTTGAGAAAATATTCAGTAGTTTTTTTTTTATAGCATTTTTAAAAAAAAAAAAAGTTATTTGGCGGACCCTTTATATAAAAATTTTCTTCTTTTCTAAATGTTTCAGGATATTTCGAATGGACTTTCAATTTTTATAGAAAAATGAGTCCAGTGGAATGTTTAATTTACTCATAGTGATAAAATTTATTTTTTGTTTACAAACATAAAATGTATAAGGATAAAACTAAACATGAAAAATGTTGAACTTTCTTTCAATACCGGTAAGATATCCTTAAGCAAACACCTACAGGATTATAAACAATTAAAAGAAAATTTTGCGTAGATTTATATTTAAAAAACAAATCATGATTTTGCGGTTAAAATTCGAAAATATACGAAAAAATGGGGAAAATTATGTAAATATAAAAAACTCCATATTTAAAAAATTGCAAATGAGAAAAAAAAATGTTGACATGATTGGATTCAGCGTACCCTATGTATTAAAAACTATGTATTTCAAAGAAAGATTCTACAAAAGAGTGAAACTTGTGGAGTAATGTAATATTTATACTATCAGGTGTTATAAGGCAAAATAAAAATATACAAGAACTTCTTAATAAATCATAGTATTTTTTTTTTTTCTTAAAGTTGGATTGAAAAATAATTAGCAGGCTAAGCCTCATTTTCACAATGTGCCGTTAGCTACTAACTGAGATTTTAACTGCCACATTTGTTGTTTTTTTCCCATCGAAATTTTAAATTTAACTATTTGTTAAATTTTAACTGGACATTCAGTAATCGGCCCTAAAAGGGCTAAACATATTAATATCTTTTTAACAACTCAACTTTTTTTTTAAAACTTAAAACATATTTGAAAACTTGTATTATTTTATTAAATTCCTTAAGGCATATAATATAAAGTCATAGTAAAAGAATATTAAAACTAAGAAAAACTAAGAAGACACAACAAAAAACTTTTTTTAACCGGAAAATATTAAAAAAAAAAAGGATCTCACAAGAAATATGACCAATAAACTCACAAAAGATAGACAAACAGATATTATAAACTTAATGGACAATGTTATATTTTATTGCTTTCTTTAAGTTTATACGGATTAAAGGTAATGCAACAAAGAATGATGCAACAAAGAAATGAATCAAATATGATATAGCCTTATATCTAATTGAAATACAATTTCATCCAAAAAAATGGTGGATCGTAAATGGATTATATTACACATAGTTGGACATAATTTTATGCAATTCAATCCCCAGCAAAACCACACATTACCAAATAATGCCTAAAGTAATGTATCGCCATAGGGTTCCATGCATTACAATAAACCTTACTTCACTGATGAAAAGTAATGTGTCTATAAATAAATTTTCATAAAACAAATTTATATAAAAAGAAATTATTATAAATAATTTAAATAAATAACGTGTTCGCGCTGAGATTCGAACCTGGGGTCTCTGGTTGTTAGGCGAGAACTCTACCAACTGAGCTATCGTCACATATAATAATAATGGATTGCTTAAAGTGTAAATGAATTGTTGTGCTTCGTTTGTGATGTTCAAAATATGTAGCTTACACTCATGCTTACAAAAAATCACAAAGTAATGTGTCTAAATATAGATTTTTAAAAATATATCTTAAGCATTACTTTACGATTATATTTCATGCATTACGTAATTGATGATCGGTAAGTCATTATTTTATGTTTTGAAAGAATGTTAAGGTAATGCTGCATCATCACATGGAAACCCATTAGTGTTCAATTACTGGTAACTCATTACTTTATGTTTCAAAATAATGTTAAAGGTAGGGAGTAAACATTACAAAGTAGGGCATTGCGTAACTAACTAGGTGTAACTCAATACTTTAAGTTTCGAAATAATGCTGAAGATAAGGAGTATACACTGCAAATGAATGCATTATGTAACCCATTATTGGGAAATCATTACTTTTTGTTGGAAAATAATGATACAGGTAATAACAGGTAATTAACAGGTAATTACAGGTGATTACAGGAATTACAGGTAATTACAAGGTAATGCATTACTTTATCGCACCCATTAACAAAGTTTTGCTGGGTCCTGTTAAAATAAATTTGTTAAATTTATAATTATACAATTATTAAGAGCACAATTTAAATTTAACGTTAAGTTCAATTAAAATTTTATACGATTAACAACCAAAAATTTGTATGTCAAACTTAAATTTTTAGAGTTCAATATTTTAAATTGTGATGGTGATTTAAGATGATTTTAATAAATATTTTCAATGAAAATGTTCGAGTTGATATTACAATTCTGAGTAGGATGGTATGGATTTGAAAACAATAACGTAATTTTTGCACAACTTAAAAATTTGTTTTATTTTTTAGATTAGTTTTAAAGATCACCAATACATACAAAATTCTCAAGCCGAACATACAGGTATCTTACAATGCAAATTCTAATCGGAAAAACAATCAACTAGAATATGTTGTGTTTAAATATTAAAATACATGCCGTATTCAAAATTCGTTCCCCGTAATAGTAACATTAGCAGTTGGACTGGCAATCCTGCCAAATAAAAAATCTTTAGGACTTAAAGCTATTGGCTAAACTTATAAGAAAAGACGAAAATAACTCATATTGTACGGGTAATCAATTAACATCACCGATTTTCTGAAGTACCTGATCAAACCTTGAGTTTCTTGTGGTTGATGGATTAGAATGAGGCTGAGGATGGCCTAGTCGCTTAATTCAAAAGTGCGGCACTCCGTCTAGCGCTGATCCCCACAAGATTTGTTTCATCTTCTCTTACATTTATTAACTCTTAGTGTTTTCTATTTATAATAGTAACATTATAATTATGATCTTAAACCTGACAATTCGAAATGAAGTGCAGATTATATAATATTATTTTTACTCGGGTAAACTAAATTTAATACATTTTGTCATAGAAGATAAAAGAAAATGTACAACAAAATAAATGTGTAGAAATTCTTATAAATTATTAAAGTTTAATAACGTTCCCTTCAAAAATAACTCAAGGTGAATTTTCATGTAGTATATTTTCTGATGACTTACCGATTACTGATGTTTTTGCCTGAAAGAAGCGGCACAAAAATAGCTACCCAGCAAAACCACACATTACCAAAATAATGGGTAAAGTAATGTATCGCCATAGGGCTTCACTCATTACAATTCACTGATGAATTATACAGGCGATGAGCCTAAAAGTAATGGGTGGACTCATTACCTAATAGGCCGGGTTCGATCGAGTAATGTGTCTGTAAATAGATTTTCATAAAAAAAAAAACATTATTAAAAAAATTTAGTACAAACATTATTTTTCATTAAATAAATAACGTGGTATAGATGGGATTCGAACTTGGGGTATTTTGCTTGTTAGGCGATAACTCTACCCACTGAGCTATAGTTACATATAATTATAAGTTGCTGGAAATGTAAATGAGTTGTTGAGCTTCGAGTTTCCGTTTGTGATGTTGAAAATATATACCTTACCCTAATGCTTATAAAAAATTACAAAGTAATGTGTCTAAATATAGATTTTCAAAAAATATGTTAAATATTACTTTACGTTTATTATTCATGCATTATGTAATTGATGATCGGTAAGTTATTATTTTATGTTTTGAAATGATGCTGAAGGTAAAGAGTATACATTACAAAGTAATATATTATGTAACCTATTATCGGTAACTCATTACTTTTTGTTCGAAAAAAAATGATGCAGGTAAGGTGTTTACATTACAAGGTAATGCATTACTTTATCGCACCCATTACACAAATTTTGCTGAGTAAAACGGGACAAGTTTAAAACAAATGCAGAAAACAGATTTTTAAAATGACAAACGATTTGAATGCCAATAAAATTATTTGACTGTGGTACTATAATTTTTTGAATGTGACTAGCAAATAACACTGTGCTTCAGTGAGAATATACTTAACCTTCGCCTTACTAATGCCCACCCGGGTGGTTTTTTGGATTTTGATTTCTTAATAACTTCCTGTATTTTGATCGAAACTAACTAGGGTTTCGACTCACTGAACAAATTTAAGAGTGTTTTTGTATAATCTACGCAAAATAATTATTTTCAAGTATTTTAATCCTTTTTTTCTAATTTTGTCATTTCTTCTTCGCGGTTTACGAATACCCACCCGGGTGTGCCTGTTCAGCTTCTCTCATATTTATATTATTGAATCTTAGCAAATGAAACAAACACGTTAAGAATTGTTTTTTGTTTCAATTACTATATGTTCTACATATTTTTATTAATATTTTTTATTATTTATTATTTCTGTAATGATGTAGATGGACCGACGTAACAGTTTTTATATTTTGTTTGGCAGATGCTATGTTCTGCGCATATTGGCTTTTTACACTTTATGCAAAGTTGACGCGTGTTTCTTCTTTGCTGATCCATATAGCACATATAGCATCTACCCTTTTGTTTTATGCGGCCAGATGTATCCTGTTCTAGGATGGGATCCGCTTTAAAATCGTCATCTGCGCAAGTTCTGTCAAAAGGCTTTCCTACAGTAGAACAAAACATTATAAGTTTTTATAATGAAATGTCATAGAATAAATACATACCTACAGGCACGTAGCTAGGAATTTGTTTCGGGGGGGGCTTTTCGATTTTTTATTTTGATTATATATTTTTTTTTTTGTGCACACTAGAGTAAAAGCTTTTTTTTTTTTTTTTTTTTTTTTTGCTAAATTTTTGCTAAATTTTTTCCCTACACGTAATGGGCAATCATGTATTAATAATAGAAATCGCTTTCTCAGGTCATTTTGAAACAAAAACCACCCGCATAAAGTGCATTTACTTAAAATGCATTTTTCATATTGTGTTCATTATTTTGCGAATTTCGATGTCTATATAAATTGGGGTAAATTTTGTATATAAAATTATACACAAAATGATGCAATTAATTGTTCTATTGTATTGATGTAATACATATTTACATCCAAAATATAATTGCCAAATTTTCTAGTGTGACTCTGCATGGGGTAATATACAATTTTATCTAAAATAAAATTGTGTTTTTTTAAATATGATATAATATCAAAATATATATTATTTTGCAATGTCTAGGTATATAAATATAACGTAGTTATTAATTGCATTAGTTTTAGCGTATTCTAAATGCAATATACAATTATACGCAACTATATTTGAATTATACGCAACTATTAATTTTATATATGAATTTATATAATTATGTCCGGTTCAATGCACTGGCAGACAAAACCTTATTAGTGTATATAAAAGAATGTATTATTTTATGCAAACGTTTTAACTCGGGAAATTAAAGATTTATAACCGTCCAAAAAACAAATTTAAAGCAAATATCCTATATAATTTGCCTGAAACTTACAAGAAAGCTTTTCCGATGGGTTCCCTTTGAAATTAATTAAATTCGGATAGGTGATAACGCAGCAAAAATATATGAAAAACGTATCTATTTTTAAAATTGGTGGTGAAATTTAACACATCTTTGTATGAAAATATGTTTAAAGTTTAGGAAATTTAGACTTATTTAAAAACAGCGTTAAAATGCTCAAGAAAACACGCATTTTGAAAACCATTTTGACACTATGTCGTGGACCCCGGCTGCCACTTATTTGAGTTATTTTAACAAATTATTCACTATTTTTTTACCCTTTTTCATATATCCGACTTTTTTTAAGATTGGGGGCTATACTTCATGTCTTGTATTAAAAAAAATCGTAAATTTTAAAAGCAAGCGTGATTGTAGTCTAAAAGAAATAATAATAAAGAAAAAATATACAATTGGAAAATTTAAAAATATACCTGATATCGCCCAGGTCTTATTTAAAATTTAAACTAAATTATGTATTTCCAATTCACTTTGATTTATATTTTGGACAATTTCAAACGCTTTTCAAATTGTCTTTAATCAATTTTTTAAATAAAAACCCATTAAAATGTCTAAAAAAAAAACAACATCGTTATAACACAAAGACTGGTTTAGCTGCTTGATTTTAAAATGTCGCATTTCAAGGAGCGCCGATAGAAATTTGTTTACATTTAGTCTAAAAAAAAAATTGAGAAAATTTGAGTCACATTGGACCACGTTAACCATTATGCATATCGATCAAAGTTTGAGGCTTAAATTTGTTTCAAAAAATTAAAAAAAATATTTGAGATATCGTAATATATATCGCAAAAAAATACTGATAACTATGTTACCAGATGCGTGCGTAGCAAATCAAATTTAAATAAAAAGATTGCACTGTAAGTAAAGTAACGACTTTTACGGCACAAGTAAACTTAATTTTGAGTCTTAGTGGTATCTCCATTTTAAAAGATTACGTCAAAATACACAGAAAAAATCATTGTCAAAAAAATTTCAATTAAACTTTTGTTCGATTTCAAACTTACTTTCAATTAACTGTTTAATTGAAAATGAATTTGGTTTAAAAAAATTTTCAGTTTTTATAACGTATAATAACAACATTGAAACAAATTCAAAAATTTTAAAAAGTCGCCAAAATTAAAAAAATCGTTTAAAGTTAAAAATTCGCGTTTCTTTAATTTCGGTGATTTTTTTCGAATTTTGGCGTTTATCTTGGTAGTTTTTTAAATTTCTGCAATTTTGAGGATTGTTTTTTAATTTTTGGCAATTTTTTTTCAAATTTTGCGATTTTTTCAAATGGTCTCGATTTTTTTACAATTTTGGTGATTTTCTTAAAATTTTGTAATTTTTCCCTATAGTAAACAATATTCAATTAAATTTTTAATAGATGGGAATAAAACTATATGTAATTGGAAATAATATTAATTAAATTTTAGTTGTTACTACAATTGCATCAACACAACGGAATTCAGTTAAACTTTTGCTGAATCAACAAATATTTTAATTAAAACTCAATTTTAGTTTCTTCTGTGTAGACATATTTAATTTTTAGTTTGCATTGTCTCAAACAATTTTTTGATTATATTTTAAGTCAAAGACTTCGAAATCTCTTATGAAATGATTTTATTTATTGCTTTGTGTCGAAAATCAACTCTAACAATGATAGCCGCCCATTTGCAGGCGATGTTTTCTTACGAAATATTAAGATTCGAACCATAAAAAACTATTTCCTATTTGATCCAAGTCAAAAATAAATATTTTCATATTAAATTTATCAATAACATTGTTACTTTCTAACGAATTGTATTAAGTTTTAAATTTGTCAAATCATTTCGGGGGGGGCTCTAGCCCCCAAGCCCCCCCCCCCTAGCTACGTGCCTGCATACCTAAAATGCATTCAATAGCAGATCTAATTCTAAATCTACCAATAATATTTGGGTTTTTGGATCTCTCCAACATTAGTGGCATACAAAGCTCTTCGCCCAGGCTCTCGAGGAATGTCTTTCTTTGCGACCGCTTTTTTGACATTTCTGCATTATTCTCCTGGTATATTATAAATGCTGCAAGGGCGGCCGTATCCAAAATATTAAAAAACATAGCCAAAGGCCAACGCAATGTTGCGCGTTTGGTTGTGTATTGTGAAAGCATTTTATCCATTGTATCCATACCTCCTTTAGTGTGGTTGTAGTAGTGAATAATATCTGGTTTACTTTGTGGGCCTGAAACGGCGTTGTTGTTGTGCATTGTAGACAACAACACAACTGACCGATTTTTGGCTGGCACATACGAGCAGAGTGTCACATTTTCAGCAAAGCCAAACAACCTTGATCCCACTTCACGGGATGGTGATGGCTTGAATTCACAAGGAACATACCTTCTGTTTTTTTTAACAGTTCCTACAACGGATATTTTCCAATTGGCCAACTCTTTCGCCAATGGCAGCGTTGTGAAAAAGTTGTCCATTGTAACGTTTCTTCCTGTGTTTTTGTACTCACAAACTAATTCTTTGACCACACGCTCGCCTTGGTTGACATCACGTACATTACCAACTTTTTCAGTATAAATTTGGCCTTGCAGTGGGTAGAAAGTTGTTACGAAACTCATATCTAAATTGTACGTTAGTGGGCTGGTGACATTTGTGAACCTTCCTAAGTGTGTACCTTGCTCTTTTCTCCGACTGCTTCAGTCAACGTGGATTCTTTTATTTTATAGGAAAATTACACTCACCCCGATATATGGACATAAGCAGAAAATTTGTACACACATATATTAATTTTAACTTAGACAAAGACTATAAACGGGTTTCAGACGGACGTTATTATCAGATAATTAGACTTTAATATCAGCAGTGCTTATATATTGCCTGCTCTTAACCCCCTCCCTACCTATGTCTTCTGTTGGTTTTGAAGACCCAAATAATTGCACTACGGAATTTAATTAAATAATTTCAGACCATGATTTTCAATTTAGCAATCCATCCTTGTTTTATTTTACAATGAATTAAATTTATATTTATGGTGGTTTATAATTTCCATATTTTCAAATTTCGACAGGACTTAGTTTAACTTTAGATATAAGTGTCACCCTAATGACAAAAAAAAATTATCAAGGAAAAATGTAAATACTAACCCGAAATTATAAAGATAAAAAGAAATTTTAAAAGATAGATATAACGCAAAATTGATACTGAACAATGTTTACGAATATGGATAATTTAGAGCAGAAAAAAAATACTTGTAACAAAAAAAAAAAAGAAGAATAAGAAATTGCAATAAATTAAGTTGGAGTAGGAAGACATATCAAGATCAAAACAAATTACAACAATAATTTTAATATTCCATACTAATAGAGTTTGTACTCTTCGTACTCCAACAACAAAAAAAAAACGCAAAATTTTAAATAAAACCAAACTCAATAACAATATATAAAAAAAATAATTGTTTACTCACTGTTGTTGTTGCTGTCTGGAATCGGCTGATGTGGAAGATCTTCTCCATCGATGCACTAATTGTGATTCCAATCATATCAGAGACAACAAAAATGTCTCTTTTTCACTGAGTTTAGTTAAATAATATAAAATTTGGCACCAAAAAAAATTATAATATAAAAATGAATTCACCAAATTTTTAACTCTAACCACTAAATTATTTTTAACCTATAATTGGCTTTACACTTAAAATTATTAAAATTGTTTCGTTAATAAACCTGGTTCACTTGTTTGCTCTGTAATTTTATTTTATTTTTCTGTCGGTATGTCGACTTCTTTGCTTTTACTTTAGCACTAAAATTCTCTTTTTTTTTTTTTTTTTTTTTGAAGAAGTAAATGAAGTCAAAATATCGAGGGAAAAAGAGATTGGTAAAAACCAAGTTTGAAAGAATTAGAAATAGTAAGAACAAGCAAGGAACAAATTTATGAATGAAATTATGTTTTCTTCTTTTTCGTTTTTTTTTTCTTTTCTTATATCAAAAAAAAAATTAAGAATGAATTTGAAACAAAGCAAAAAAAAATTATAGTAAACTGAAATTACTATTATTTTTAATAGCAAACATACGAGGGTAATTGAAAAATGTGAAATATAAATTTTGAAAAGTTATCTTAAATAGTAATTTTTTTGTTTCATTTTGATTTGATTTTAATTAATTTAGAATTATTTGGCCTAAATTAGCAATTCATTAATTAGGGTTAAGTTTTAATGCCACCACTCAAAAATTAATTAAGTTTTTGATAAGTTTCAGAAGGTTGAATTTTCCTTTAAATTCTAAAACATTTTTTTATAAATCGTGGAGTATACTTGGTTATTGTCCGGTTTAAGTCAGGGTCGTAAAATTTTTGGCACAAAACAAAAGTTATGTAACGCCTTGATGTAATTATGATATATACAGTATATATATAACACCGCGTGGTGCCCTTCAAGTGCCCTCGATTTTACCGGCACAAATTATCTAAAATTTAATAAAAATTCGTTGTAAATCAAAACTACGCCAATTGTAGGAAATATTATCCTCTTACCTCATTTAGATTATCGGGAAAATATGGGATTACCCGTGGTGGCTAAAATTTGGCATGTGGTTTCGGGACCACATGCGCGAATTTATACTTAAAATATTCACTATTTTTATTCTTCACAATGGTATTATTGGAAATGATTTCGTAATTTTATAATCCTACAATAAATTTATACATATTGCAGAAATATTCAAATAATATAATTTCATTTTATAATTACCAGTAGCTTTGTATATAAAAAAAATGTGATCGCAGTATAACTTAAATTTATATAAAACTACTATACTCTTTTAGTTTTAATTGAAAGACAATCGTACGCTATTAAGGTTTTAAACTCAATGACATTTCAATATCAAGCCAATCTCGATATTACCAACGTTTCTTATGTATTAAAATCAATTTTATAGAGAAATTTAAGAGACAAATATAAAATGAAACATTCGATAACATTAATCTATTATTCGATTTCGATTATTTTAGGGTTTTCCTACCATGTCCTGGGTACTCATTTAAGAATTACGGAATATTACAAAAATCTATAAAACCAACCTAGAACAAAATATGTTTTGCAGCACAGTTGCCAAAACATAGAAAAGGTTGGAAAATCCTGCTCTTTTCATGGCACTCCATCCAAAAAAACTTAAATTATCCGTTTTTATCGCCTTCCAGTAAGATATGAATTTTACAAGTTCAAAACATTTGAAATATTAAAATCCCTAACGATGCTGGAACAAACGGTATTTGAAAATAAATGATAATTCATATTACTTTTGCGTTTTTTTTTTTTTTTTTTTTTTTTTTTTTTGCGGTTTAAAAATAATATATATATTTTTTTTTTTCACAGAGTTGTTTAGCCAATTTAGCCAACGATTTTTCATAATATGGTTACTAGCGATTATCGATCAAACGTCGAATAATTTCGAGATTTTCAAATGTCTTAGTTATCTGTTTTCAACAAAAAAACAACTGTTTCAAAATTACTGAGGCCAAAAAAAAATAAACTAGAAAAATTGATGGTTTAACTGCTCCTTATATCCTTTCCATGATAAAATTCACGCCTACGCGTTTCGTAATCCTCCAATTCATAAAGGTTATTACCCTTAAGGCTAACGACTTTAGCTTTTATAAATTTAGGAGCAAACTTTGCACAAAATTTGTTACCGGCATTGCTTAGAGTAAAATTCCTCCTGTAAACCGTTTCGCCGATATTAAATATTTTATTACTACTCCGCAAATTATATCTCTTTGCTGAATTTTCAAAAGCATTTGTCATATGCTGCACAACGTTTTTACGAATAATATCTAATTTGTCCCTAGGGTTTAAAATTTGACAATCAAAGGATCCTAAACGACGATGTAATTCAAAATCAGAGGCGTGTGTTATCATACTCTGCCCAAACAAAGCATAATAGGGACTGCATCTAATCGATTGGTGAAACGAGCTCCGAATAGCTTCGGCGATATCGGGTAAATGTGCGTCCCATTCAGAATGGTCTTTGGGAATATAGGATCTTATTCCAGTGATAATTGTGCGATTTACGCGTTCGCTCGCGTTGGCCTGTGGGCTGTAAAGAGCAGTAAAAACATGTTTTACCCCACGATCCTTTAAACAATTCTCAAATAATGAACATTTAAATTGTTTGCCATTATCACTCAAAAGCATTTCGGGTGTACCAAAAATGGGAAAAATTTCATCTTTTAGAAACGAAACAACAGCTGATGATGTAAATTTTCTAATGGGCTTGAGAAAAGGGAACTTGGTTAACTGGTCCAACAATATTATAATGCCAATATTACCCCTTTTCGACCTAGGGTACGGACCCAACAAATCAATATATACATTCTGAAAAGGACGGACAGCGGAAAAGTGATTCACCATAGGAGGCCTCAGTGAAGTATTAGGGGCTTTTGTTTGCTTGCAAACTGTGCAACTTGAAATAAACTCTTTTACGTCATTTGACATTTTTGGCCAATAAAAATTCAATTTTAATCTTTCCAATGTTTTCGCCACCCCACCGTGACATTTATTAGGAGGGGAATGGGCATTTTCAATTACAGAACTTACTAAAGTAGCAGGGACCCAGATTTTCCAAATAAAAATTTCATTTTCAGAATCGCCATCAGCAAAATCACACCGTTTATAAATTTTATTCTCAACAACTTTAACGTCAGGTAGTTTAGATTGATTTTCAATGATATTGTTCCTTAATTCAACATATGCTTCGGAATCAAATTCAGGAGAAGCCAAATTAATTAATGGGCGAACCTCCAATTCCTCAACTGGATTAAAATTTTGGCGTGATAAACTATCGGGCACAACATTTTGCGACCCACGACGATGCTCAATTTTAATACGGTACCCTTGTAGCTTCAGAGACCAGCGCGCCAACCTGCCCGAAAGATCGGTTTGACGCATTAGCCACTGAAGGCTGGAGTGGTCTGTTACAACCAAGAAGTCCTGGCCCTCCACATAGGGTCTAAATTTTTTCAATGCAAGGATCACAGATAAGCATTCCAACTCAGTCACGCTGTAATTTGACTGAGCTTTATTAAGCTTTTTTGAAAAGAAAGCCACCGGCAACTCCTGACCGTTTTCATCTCTTTGCGCTAAAACGGCACCTACTCCGAATTTACTGGCATCGCATTGAAGAATAAAGGGCCTGCTGTAATCTGGGCTTACTAACACAGGAGCTGCAGAAAGTTTACCCTTTAAACTTTCAAATGCACTTTGGGCCTCCTCATTCCATGAAAAATTGTTTCCCTTTTTTAACAAATTGGTGAGTGGTACGGTAATTGAAGCAAAATTATCAACGAATCGCCGATACCACCCGGCCATGCCGAGGAATCTTCGCAAGTGCTTCACCGATGTCGGACGAGGGTAATCGGTTACAGCCGATATCTTTTCGGGATCGGTACGTAAAGTACCATTACCCACCACATAACCAAGGTATTGGACTTCTTTGATACAAAACTTACTTTTTCGGACATTAATAGTGAGACCGGCTTGACGTAACTTACTCGCAACTTCAGACAAAACTGCCATATGTTGATCGAAAGACTCGGAAATAATGAGTAAATCGTCAAGATAGACGAAAACCTCTTGCTTCAAATGACATGGAATTACGTGGTCCATTAATCGACAAAGAGCTTGTGGGGCATTAGTTAGGCCGAACGGCATAACACAATAACGGTATAATGGGCGGTTTGGAACTGTAAAGCAAGTATAATCACGCGATTTTATAGATAAAGGTATCTGCCAAAAGGCACGGCGTAAATCTAATGATGAAATAAATTCAGCTTTGGGTAAACGGCTTAAAATTCCCTCAATATGAGGTAAAGGGTAGGCATCCTTAACAGTAACACTGTTAAGTTTCCTAGAATCTAGACACAGACGGACTTTTTCGGACTTTCTAACAAGGACAACCGGACTGGACCACGGACTACATGGAGGAGCCTCCTCAATAACACCGAGCTTTAACATTTCATCGATTTCGCTATGAACCAACTTCTCTATCGCGGGGGAAATTGGAAAGTACCGTTGCTTAACAGGACGTGTACCCGGTTCCAATTCTATTTCGTGTTCTAAAAGTGAAGTTTTACCCAGCCCATCAATCTCATAAGAAGGAAATAAATATTTCACCGATTCTAAGCGTAATTCCTGGTTAGATGTCATCTCATGTTTTTCATATTCCACTAAATTCGAATCTCCAATGATATTAACTTCCGAGATAATATCAGGAGCCAATGAGAACTTTCTCCAAAAGTCTACTCCTAATATAATCTCCTGGGCCAACGACGGAACTATATAAAAATCAATCGTTTGAGTTTTATCCTTAAAACTAACATTGGTTTTGAAATTAGCAAACACAATCTGTTGCTTACCATCAGCAGTGCTGACGTAAGTTTTATGTTGTCTAAAATTGTTCTTACTACAAAGATCCTTGGCCAAGTTTCCTCCTAAACATGAAACTTGAGCTCCACTATCTAACAATCCTAAACGCTTCTCTCCAAAAATTTCAATTTCGCCATAAGGCCTAAGATCATTCGTCCTATTTGTTATTGAACAAATTAAAGCGGCCAGCGATTTCATTGAAGATTTTATATTTTTCCAAAAATTTAATTGACGAGATGAAGAACGTTGTTTTCTGCGACTAATCTGGGCATTAGGAGTATCATTAAATATTTTTTTTCTTTTTTCATTATAAATTTTAAGACGAATATCATATAGAACTATTTCCCGAAGCTGAGAATCCGAAGATTTCATACGTTCGGTTGTCAAGTCAGGGTTTTTAAGGACTTTCAAAACTTTCAATTGGGGTTCGAGTGGTCCGGGCGAAGGTTCTGTTTCACACCTTCGCTCGACCGCGAGTTTCCCGGACTACATTTGTTACAATTTGGCTTATAAATGCCCACGGCTCCACATCCATAACAAAAAATAGTTCGGTCCTCTAGACAATCAAAATACCTATGGCCACTGTTACGGCAATTCCAACATACCAAATTATTTGTAGAACCTCTAGCCAATTCACTAATCTCCGACTCTGGCAAAACTTCATTTCCCAATTCCTCATCACCCTCAATAAAAACTTCATTTATTGGTCTACGCTGAAATGTGCCTCTAGTCAAATTGCTATCAGATTTAGAAATTTCCTTAAATAAATTCTCACCTTTTATACAAAGACGACGTAAATCTGCTACAGAACTTATATTTACATACAACAACTGCTGGCGTATTTTGGGACGTAACCCACGCTGCAAAATATCCACTATTTCCTGTTCACGCAAAGGAGTGGATAAATCTTCGGCGATTTTATAAATTGCATTTTTGTAATCGTCAAAAGATTCAGAAGGAGTTTGTCGCCGAGCACGCATATCCTCCTTAATATCTATATCCGATCGGTGTTGCTCAAAATTTGTGCGCAAAGCTTCACATAAAACTGGCCATGTAACCCTATTTACAGTACGGCGAAAATGCCAGTACCAATCCTTAGCGTCCTTTGTAAATAAACTTTGGACATGTTCGCAAAATAAATTAAAATTACCATTTAGGGTATCGTGAACCAGCGATTCTATTCTATATATAAAGTTATCAACTGAAAGCCTAGCCGATCCATCGAACTTAATGTCCCAGCTGTTTATCAAGTTAGCAACTTTATAATAATTATTCATAACTGTGATATCACTTACACGCTCATCGAATCTATTATGGGAAATATTAGAATGTCTGTTATTATTTTCCGCAAAATTAGGCATATCACGAGGCCACTCGGGATCGTTATAGCGAGATGGATTTGCACCCTCTGGAGGAGCAGGGTTAGCCGTTGGAAAAACCAAATTAAGATTACCTAATGCATTCGCTAATGCTACTTCAATAATACGATTCACGCGCTCATCTAAATCTTGAAAAATTGTTGCTTGTCGTGCAGACACAACCGCAGAAACAATGCTACGAATTCGGCTATCCTCATTATTATCAGCTGAGCCTGAATTATTATCATTAGAATTAGCTTCGCGAGCAGAATTATTTTCCTGGGCAGCAGGTTCAGTACCTGAATCTCGTGGCTGAGATTGATTCAAAGCATGAGTTGAAGTGGATGGTACAATTGAAATTAAATTTTGTGACATATTTGGGTTGTTTGGTGGGTGACTTGTAGCACGTGACCTGGTACGAGCACCCCTATTGGCAGTTGTAGTTACTCCAAATTCACGGCTATTACAATGAGTTCTACACTGAGGACAAGTAGCATTACGTTTTAACCAGGTTTTTTAAACAATTACGATGAAATTGGTGGTTACATGAAGTTCGCAACACCTCATCAGTACCAATTCCATTTAAATTTTCCCTACAAATAGTACAAACTTGGGTGGACAGATTATCACTACTGTGACGCAATGACATTTTCTTCCAATATTAAATTCTAAACTAATTATAACCGTATAATTCGTTAATGATCGATAGTTCTATATTGAACCTAATTTATTTTAATCAAAATAATAATAAAGTTTCAAAATACAATTGGTCTTACTTTTATTTAATCTATTTCCGTAGTCAAAATTTATATATTAAAGTCTAGATATTTATAACTTTCATAGAAAGTTAACAAGGATTTTATAATTCGGTAAAGAACATGAACAGAAATCAGAATTCTTTATTCGCAAAATTAAACCTTACAAAAACAAGAAACCATATTAAGGAGATAACTATTTGAGTAGGGTAATCAGACTCGTTTCTTCAAATCTGAATAAATTTCCCAAATACTCTAATAGTAAACGGACCAAAGTTTGAAATTTAGTTGATAATTTAGCGTGGTAATAAGGACTTAATTAAAAAAAAATATTATCCTATATAAATTCCAACGCCAAAACTCAAAAATAAAAGATTATTTAATTTTTGTCATTTTGTCTAAGGCACATATAAATCGAAGATGGATTTTTCTAAATTTTTATTTTTCATGTGGCCTGAGCGTATCGGGCCCCACGTTGGGCGCCATTCTGTTACGAAACTCATATCTAAATTGTACGTTAGTGGGCTGGTGACATTTGTGAACCTTCCTAAGTGTGTACCTTGCTCTTTTCTCCGACTGCTTCAGTCAACGTGGATTCTTTTATTTTATAGGAAAATTACACTCACCCCGATATATGGACATAAGCAGAAAATTTGTACACACATATATTAATTTTAACTTAGACAAAGACTATAAACGGGTTTCAGACGGACGTTATTATCAGATAATTAGACTTTAATATCAGCAGTGCTTATATATTGCCTGCTCTTAACCCCCTCCCTACCTATGTCTTCTGTTGGTTTTGAAGACCCAAATAATTGCACTACGGAATTTAATTAAATAATTTCAGACCATGATTTTCAATTTAGCAATCCATCCTTGTTTTATTTTACAATGAATTAAATTTATATTTATGGTGGTTTATAATTTCCATATTTTCAAATTTCGACAGGACTTAGTTTAACTTTAGATATAAGTGTCACCCTAATGACAAAAAAAAATTATCAAGGAAAAATGTAAATACTAACCCGAAATTATAAAGATAAAAAGAAATTTTAAAAGATAGATATAACGCAAAATTGATACTGAACAATGTTTACGAATATGGATAATTTAGAGCAGAAAAAAAATACTTGTAACAAAAAAAAAAAAGAAGAATAAGAAATTGCAATAAATTAAGTTGGAGTAGGAAGACATATCAAGATCAAAACAAATTACAACAATAATTTTAATATTCCATACTAATAGAGTTTGTACTCTTCGTACTCCAACAACAAAAAAAAAACGCAAAATTTTAAATAAAACCAAACTCAATAACAATATATAAAAAAAATAATTGTTTACTCACTGTTGTTGTTGCTGTCTGGAATCGGCTGATGTGGAAGATCTTCTCCATCGATGCACTAATTGTGATTCCAATCATATCAGAGACAACAAAAATGTCTCTTTTTCACTGAGTTTAGTTAAATAATATAAAATTTGGCACCAAAAAAAATTATAATATAAAAATGAATTCACCAAATTTTTAACTCTAACCACTAAATTATTTTTAACCTATAATTGGCTTTACACTTAAAATTATTAAAATTGTTTCGTTAATAAACCTGGTTCACTTGTTTGCTCTGTAATTTTATTTTATTTTTCTGTCGGTATGTCGACTTCTTTGCTTTTACTTTAGCACTAAAATTCTCTTTTTTTTTTTTTTTTTTTTTTTGAAGAAGTAAATGAAGTCAAAATATCGAGGGAAAAAGAGATTGGTAAAAACCAAGTTTGAAAGAATTAGAAATAGTAAGAACAAGCAAGGAACAAATTTATGAATGAAATTATGTTTTCTTCTTTTTCGTTTTTTTTTTTTCTTTTCTTATATCAAAAAAAAATTAAGAATGAATTTGAAACAAAGCAAAAAAAAAATTATAGTAAACTGAAATTACTATTATTTTTAATAGCAAACATACGAGGGTAATTGAAAAATGTGAAATATAAATTTTGAAAAGTTATCTTAAATAGTAATTTTTTTGTTTCATTTTGATTTGATTTTAATTAATTTAGAATTATTTGGCCTAAATTAGCAATTCATTAATTAGGGTTAAGTTTTAATGCCACCACTCAAAAATTAATTAAGTTTTTGATAAGTTTCAGAAGGTTGAATTTTCCTTTAAATTCTAAAACATTTTTTTATAAATCGTGGAGTATACTTGGTTATTGTCCGGTTTAAGTCAGGGTCGTAAAATTTTTGGCACAAAACAAAAGTTATGTAACGCCTTGATGTAATTATGATATATACAGTATATATATAACACCGCGTGGTGCCCTTCAAGTGCCCTCGATTTTACCGGCACAAATTATCTAAAATTTAATAAAAATTCGTTGTAAATCAAAACTACGCCAATTGTAGGAAATATTATCCTCTTACCTCATTTAGATTATCGGGAAAATATGGGATTACCCGTGGTGGCTAAAATTTGGCATGTGGTTTCGGGACCACATGCGCGAATTTATACTTAAAATATTCACTATTTTTATTCTTCACAATGGTATTATTGGAAATGATTTCGTAATTTTATAATCCTACAATAAATTTATACATATTGCAGAAATATTCAAATAATATAATTTCATTTTATAATTACCAGTAGCTTTGTATATAAAAAAAATGTGATCGCAGTATAACTTAAATTTATATAAAACTACTATACTCTTTTAGTTTTAATTGAAAGACAATCGTACGCTATTAAGGTTTTAAACTCAATGACATTTCAATATCAAGCCAATCTCGATATTACCAACGTTTCTTATGTATTAAAATCAATTTTATAGAGAAATTTAAGAGACAAATATAAAATGAAACATTCGATAACATTAATCTATTATTCGATTTCGATTATTTTAGGGTTTTCCTACCATGTCCTGGGTACTCATTTAAGAATTACGGAATATTACAAAAATCTATAAAACCAACCTAGAACAAAGTAGCCGAATCACAAGTCCACTAGATTTTTATACCATACTTGGATGGCATATATTGAGTGAATCGTGTACGGCCCCTGTATCCAAACAACTGCTCATCTACTGTAATGGACTCGTGTGGCCGATAATTATCTCGCAAATTTGAATTCACCATGTCGAAAACGTCTCTTATTGGTGCTGGTGATTCTAGTACCGTGCCAGTCAAATCGTAGAAATTTTAAAATTTCCATAAACCTGTCACGTGACATGGTTGCACGATACAGTGGGTATGCATTTTTTGCCAAAGTTCATATAGTTGCTCTTGGTTTGACTTTTGACAGCCCATTATCAGAGAAATTCCTAAAAATGCAGACAATTCTACGTCTGTAATTGGCTTTTTGTCTACAATAGTTTGCAATTCTGTCTCCCCAAACCTGTTTTTTCTTATCACTACACTCAATAAAATATGTTTGCAGTTTTTTTTGCTACTGATCAGCAGGAAAATTGACTGTTGTACAAGAAAATTTTCTGCCATAATGACTAATTGTTTGCATTCGATCGTTAAAACTTTACCGATAGCGAGAAATATTTGCTGAATAAACTAATTTTTTTGCTTTCCCCTTTTCAGCAGACTTTTCTGCTGTGTATACTAACAAATTTGTTTGAGTGTATTTGAAATTGGCAAACACAAATCAAATATGTTTATATGTAAACGAATGTATGTATATTTATGTTTATATGTGAATATATATATATATATGCATTTGTATAAAGAATCATATGGGCCACCTGGGTGGGTTTCAGTAAACGATGCACACAAAATTGTTCCGTAAGGCGAAGGTTAAGTTGACCAAGGTTGTAGGCCTGGATAAGTAGATCCATTTACAATTTTTTTATACACTCCCAAAATTTTAAGTTTTTTTTTCTTGCACTTAATATTTTATTTTATTTTTTCAATTTTTTTTTTTTATTTTTATTTTATTGAGTTACAATAAGTATTCAAATCTTAACCTAATTTAATAATTTATTACATATAGCCAGTGCAATAACCAATATTTTGTATTCAAACCTTAACCTAGGAATATTATTATTTTAATTAATTGACAACCGGATCATCCTGTCTTGCTAGGTCCAAAGTATCACTTCTTCTTAGCCACCGATGTCTTTAAAATATCAATAGCTCTCGAGCAAGCGAATTGGGACCAACGATTAATTTCTTCACGTACTTAGTTGAGTACTTTTTATATTTCATCTCGAACATAGGGAATGCTCAAGTCTTTGTGAATGTTGTCATTTCTGATGTACCATGGGAAGACAACGATTAGTCGTAAAAGCCCAGATTGTCTTATCTGCAGTTTTTAGATAATTGAGGCACGGTCTGTTCCCCAAAGCTGAATGCCATATGACCATATTGGTTTTATTATAGACTTATACAAAAGCTCTTTGTATTCCCATACCAGAGTTGAATGTGGACCTATAAGCTACTGCAGCTGAGCTGATTTCAATTTAATCTGAGTTACTTTCAATGTTATATGTTTGGAGCATGTAAGACGGCGATCTAAGTGAATCCCTAGATATTTGACGTTATTATGCTCAGACATATTGACATTGTCGATTAAAGGACATCCATTTTGCTTTCCAAACCTGTCCAAAAATATAAAATCGATTTCACAATAAAAATGTTAACATTGTTTTTAGAATTCTGATTTTGAAGGTGTATTAAAATTTGCGCTAACGTAATCTGATCTACTCAATCAGTCCTACAACGTCCACTAGGTCGCTTCTCTAGTATATATATTAAATATATATTAACCCTTTGACGACGAATATTAACCCATTGACGACGAATATTAACCCTTTTACTACGAATTAAACCATTCCATTTTTACTTTCTTATATTTTAGTAAAGGTATGATTATTTTAACAAATCTTGTTGTTATCGACTTTAGGAAGATGTAGATTTTTAACGACGTTAATAAAGTATAGACTGATTGTCTCAAAGACTTATACAGTCAACCCAAATCCAAAAATTTTTTTTTTAGTTTTTTTATGATTTTTATTAATGTTAAAAATTCAGTTTTAAGTTTATGTTAAAACGGTACTTATTTATGGATTAGGCATAATTTAACACAAAATATGAAATTTATATTTAGACAATATCTTAACCCATTCAGGGGCGATAGTCTATTAATATTCTAGCTTTAATACTATATTTCTCCGATAGAGGGAGCAGTAAAGCGCCTAAAGCAGCTCAACATTTATTTTTAGTCATAGGCCTAAGTATCCTCTAAGTTTCGTTAAAAAAGCTTCAGCGGCTTAAGTTCGATCGTCAAAGTGTTAAACGACCGTTATGTATTCGGTTTTATTAAATTGCAAAATTTAAATCTTCGGTTGTATTCAATTTCTGGTTTACCTTTATCTAAAAACAAATTATGTATCAAGATAAACTTTTTCTGTTGGGGGATAAAAACTAAAGAAAATCCACTAGTTAACAATTTGTGTTTTTCTTAATGCCCAAGAAAACAATGAAGAAAATTTTTTATATTTGTTGTTCTTCTGTTTTTCACAAAAAAGTTGTTATTGTAACAGCAAACGTAGACATCTGTATTGTAACCTGATTAAAGTCTATCGTACAGTACACTCATAAAAAAAAGTTAGAACAAAAGTCTGTTAAACGGGTTCCAATTCAATTGACCACAAGAACAAATTTCGTACGTATTTGAATTAATTTTTCATGTTAATATTTAGTAATACGTGATTCTTCAATTTACAAGTTAATTTAAATCACAATTGTGTGCAAACCATTATATTTTTTGTCTCCGCTATTAGTCTCACCAGAGGAGTTCTAACCACCTCAGTTGCTCTGAGGACTTTAACTGGGACTTTAACTGACACATTTGCTGTTGTGTCCCATATAAATTTTGAGTTAAACTGTTTGTTAAATTTTAACTGGACATTCAGTAATCGGGCCTAACTAAGCAAGATAAAATTAAAATGCATTAAATTTTAATAGAAGAGAACAAAATATAAGCAAAATAAAAGTAAGTGTTTTAAGCAACATTTTTTTATCTACATGTTGCAATTATTTTTAAGTTTAAAAAAATGTATTTAATTACTTGCCCGAGTTCGGTATTTTGTTGCTGAGAAGCGTGGGAAGTATAGTCTCTCTATTTGTATATACTCATTGGTCTCACTTGAAGATGACTGAAGTATACTTTGCTGCTCTTTAAAATTTTAATTTAGTTTTGACAGCTGGTAATAATTGTTTGTTTTGGTGACTACATGTCCTCTTTACAAAATCTCGAAACTATTAGATTATGTCGCAAAAAAAAAAATATTTTCAAAAACCCTATTATTTTCTGAATTTCATATTTATAACCCCGGTGAAGAAAATCGCATTTTTATATTTTTAATAATCAATTTGACCACCATTCATTTTCATTAGCTCCCATCATATTTTATGTATAGAACTAATTAAGTTTTGTTATAAGTTAAAGTTCAAATTTGACCACTCTGTTAAAATGGCGGATTTTATCTCTTGAACAGAGTTAAATTGGCGTTAACCCTACGACCCAATATAACCCTATGGTTCGTAAGGGGTTCAGGTTCTAGTAAACATGGCACCAAACCGCATTGCAATACTGCAGTTTAAGCAGAACTATTCATTCTTTATGAATTTCCGGCGTACCTGCCGACGAAAACGCTATCATGACATTACCGCATTCAAAATTTCGAAGTGAGAACAATCGTTTTTTCTTTACGTAGGTCGAACTCTCCAAGCTGTTGATTATCTCACTGAAGGGGATACTAGAGCACTGAGATCTTTGCTACTGATGGTAGAATTACTTGCAGCTTTTAAAATCCTGCGTGTATCGCTATTTCACAACTTGGATTTTCTTCCATTTCTCTTTTTTGTTTCATAATTTTCCTTATCAATCAAGAAATTAGCTATTACTATTCCAATTAATGGCGAAATTTTGGAACCTGATTTATAATTATGAAGCTCGAGAAAAAAAGTCTCCAAAAATACTCAATATCACTCACAACAATACACAATTGATTCAAACCAAATAAATTCTTTACGAACATACATATTCATATGGCAAATGCCAATTTATATCAAATTAAAAATTCAAGGTAGCTGGTTTAGTTAGTTTAAATTTTATAGAGATAGTTTTTATCTTTTAATCATAAAATAAGATATATCTCGAAAAGATTTTTTGTTTTGGCGTAGTGGTGTAGTGGTGTACTGGTTAGCGCCTTGGACTGTTACGCAGATGGTCCCGGGTTTGATCCCCGTTGACGACAACATCAATTTAGAAAAATAATATATCTGAGTTGTTCCCACAGCACTTAAACCCACCGAAGTCAAGTAATGAGTTAGGGCTATGCACAATAAAGCTTTAATAAAGTTCGTCAACTCTCCATCAGGTGGCGAGCAACAACTGTTCTAAAACTCTTCATCTTTCCCCAACTTTCATCTCTCCTCTATTCCCTTTCCAAAGAAAGCACCACACAAACAAATAGGAAGAATTTCCTGAGTCTTGATTCTATTTTTAAAAAGGAAGTGAAGATTTATTGTGTATTTTGGTATTTTATTCGGAATCGGTATTATCGAAACATCGTTATTTTTAAATAAATTTACAAAAAAGAATAATATTGTTTTAAAGGTAAAATCTCGAATTTATAAAAAAAAATTTAAAAAAAAAAAATTCTGAGATGGATTTTATTAAAAAAGAGTAGTTATTAAATTTAAAACATTTTACCGGGCAATACATAGATAAGCTTTTAAAATAACTTTCATTTGATATACACTTCCATTATCATGAAATTTGTATATTTATTGGTTAAGTTTTATTTGAAATAGTAAAAGAAAAATGATTTAGTTTTAATTGTTTACTAATTCTTCTAAACCGAATGAAAGGCATTTTAAAGACATTTTTAACAAATTTTATTTCTCCTCCATACAGTGCCTATTTCTAATGTGATAATTTGGATTATTCTGAAATTTTAATTTTAAGGTCATAAAATTAACTAAACATTGGTAAGACGAATAATTTTCTAGTAGGCTGGAACAGTTGAGAAGTAATTTATCCAGTTTTGTTAAATCAAATCACAAGAGTAAAAAATATAAAAATAAAAATTTTATGATTTATAAAATCTGGAAAAAGTTATCAAGATTTTTTGGCGTTTGCCGTTAAATGCCAATATTTCTACTTATACAATTATTTTGTAAAAATTACATTTTTTCGAATTCTTTCCTAAATAAGTAATTTTTGGATATTTTTTAGACTTTAAAAAATGTTTGTGGAAGACTTTAAAACTTTTAAGTTCAGAGTAACTACCTACGATAAAACTTTATACATCACCCTCATCCCCACTACATTCACACCTCTCTCGAAAACTAAGCGAGCAAAATGACCAAGAGCAAAATGACCAAAAAGTCGGTACTCTGTGGTAAGATTCGGTATGTCCAAAATCCCCGATTTTAAGAGAAATTTATGCTAATAGTTCAATTGATTTAGCTAAATATCATTTAATTTAGCTAATTTACCTACACACATAGAAATAAAGTGCCAACCGAATTGAAAAGTGTATATTAATGTGAACTACTTATAAATTCAGTTAGTACAACCATATTTACATTAGATTTCTTAATATTTTGGATAAGTTTAATTAAAGAAACTTCGTTGAGAAAACTATTGTTAAGTCTAAGCTCGTAATAACCGGATTTAAGTTGGCAAAGTGAGTACACTTGGCAACATATTCAGCATTATTGTTAGTGAAAATTGTTAACTAATTTTTTTAGCTAAAATTTAGGTCATCTAAATTTAGCAAACTTGATTCTCAACTTCATTGAAAATTCTCTCGCCGTAAATACAGGTAATACTTTGTGTTGTAGTAGCTGAGTTTTCAAGTATTTGTACGGTATTTTGTTTTTTGTGTAGGCATTAAGAAAGTTAGTAAAGTCAGCAAAAAACCTTGCTGAGTCAGCAAAATTTAAGTAAATTGCTAATGTCAGCAAAATCTTTTAGATAAGTAGACAGTTTTGACAACACTTAACCAGTTGATAACAAATTGAAACATCCATGCTAAAAGTTAACAAAATTTTTGCTGAATATTAGTAGACTGAAAAAAACTCAAAAAGTTATTAGAAAGTTATACCTCTAAAACGAATTCTGGTGTCCCAACTTTTGACCCGTGGGGTCAAATTTTGAAAAATCCCACTGACCCATTTAGAGTGCCCCAATCGAATCCAACCCAATCGAATATAATTTATGCATTCATCTGCTAGAGTGTCTTTCGGAGAAGAAATAGAGACGCTAATCTTGGAAAGACTCCTCCTACTTTCTGAAATATTTCTATCCCGAGATTTGTACATTTTGCTATAAAAACACTGCTAAAAAGGCCCTCTTTAAACTTAAATTTTAACCCCTTAACGGTCACCTAGAATGATGATTTATGCATTAATCTGCTAGCGCGTCTCCCAGAGAAGCAGTATCTCCCATAATCTTGGAGAGATTCCTTCTACTTTCTGAAATATCAAAGTGGGCTTTTTCAAAAGTCGGGACATCAGAATTCGTTTTAGAGGTATGGTTCCTTCGGCAAAGTTTCTTATTTTGATCCCTAGAATATGATTTTCCTTGTACGTTGAGCGATTTTTTTGCCTCCCTACAAATCGACCCGCCCTAATGTTCATACTCCCACATTGACGACATGAATTAATGTAATATCTGATACTTACATCAATAGCTGTCTAAACTTACATCAATAGCTGTCTAAATGATGGAATTTTTTAAGAAAGACATATGAACGATAATTCTGGAAACGAAACAAACAATAACAAAATATGACATATACAAATCTCTTTTTTCTATAACAAAAAGGAAACACAAAAAACTATGTTTGCAATTTGATGACACTACATTAGTAAACTCTATACACATTTAGTTTACAAATACAAATTTAATCGTTATTAAATTTAAATCTTTTATTTTCTCTTTAATTTAATAAATAGACAATTACTTTCACAAGCTGGTGACAACACAAAATTTTAGTTGCTTTTGTTTTATGTATGAAAAACAGAAACAAAAATCGTCCATTGTTGTTTTTTTATATGTCCTTTAAGAGTTGTACTTTTTAATATCATGTTCCTCGATATACTACTTCAATTTGTGTATATCTTTTAATCTGGTTGTAGTCCACACTATTAATGTGTTTATCGCACAATTTTTTAGCAAAATTAATTAGTAAAACATTAGTAAAATATTAGTAGAACATTAGTTTAAAACAATTAAGTTCTGAATAACTATATTTAAAATTTTAGCTGAAAACAAAAGCAAAAAATTTCGCTCAAAAATAGTAGACTTGATTTACAAAACTTTTTACTAACTTTTTTTTTTTGAGTTTACTTTTAATGGAAATAATATTTCGTTTTGCCTTTAGCTGTTTAAAAACTTTAAGCAAAAATGTTGCTGTTATTCCTTTCTGCTGCTGCTTTTTTTTACAGCATAACTTTCAAAGCATTTTTTAACTAACCTTAAAATATTTATGTACAAAACTAAATTCTTTGAATACTTTATTTATTGGTATATCTTTTGAAAAGAATATGCATTCTATTATTTTGCATGACTTTAAGTATTCTAAAGTAGTTTGGCAACACTTAAAGTGGTTAGAAGTTGACATATATGACAAGTAGAACTTGTATGATTTATATAGATTTTGTTAAAAGTAAATTTCATAATTTTAACATGTCTCTTTCTATGATATATATTTTTTTATATTTTAGGTTTGATTATAAGAGATTTATCTTTCTTCTATGATTTAAAAAGCCCTCTTTAATACCAATCAGATTTGATGAATTAAATCTGTTGACAAGTGTAGTATTTATGATTTGTAGCAAATCTAAGGCTCTTTTTATTATATAGCATATGTTTGAAGTTAGGCAAAAAGATACTAAGTCAGAAACAAAATATGCATTTTTCTGACTTATTGCCTAAAGAACAAATGATTACGATGGGTAGCAGTTGTACTGTAATAGAAAAATAATGAGTTGAGTTAATACCTTTTTGCCTAATGTCAAAGATATTAAAAAAATAGTTTTCTTCACTATTTCTTCATATTACAAAAAGCCTAAACATAAATTTCATCGATTTTCTTTAAAAATGTGAAATAGGAAACTTTAACATTACATATATACTTTTAGGCTCCTTTGAGATTCGTATTATCATCATTTGTAACATTAACCTAGAGATAGATTACATTTGTATAGCAACGAACATTTTGTTTAATTTACACAAGTAACACACCCCTAATTCTATGCTCAAAAAAGAAAACCGTAAGAAAAGTAAATACACAGGGGAATGTTCCCTATTGTGGCCAATTCCCATTCGGGTTTTTTCCTGTCATTGCATGAATATGTCAAAATTGTAATAGGATATAATTTCATTGATATCAATGTTTCCAAAAAAGTTTCGACTTGAATGCTTTAATGTATCATTTCAAAAAATGCAGTATAAAATATAATGTTTCGTAAACATAAAAAACTGATAACAAATAAGTTTTAAAGAAGTTTCCAAGTTGGATTTTTGTAAACGGTAAGAACTGTATTCACAATTTTAAATAAAAGTTTTGATTTCATAAACAAATATAAAAAATATAACAAAAATGTGAAAAATTTAATTTTCATAATGTTCCCTAAAGTGGACCTTTGATAAATTTTCTTATTTTTATTTTGATTTTTTTTTCCAAGTTTTAGTCTTGTTTATGTTTATGTTTAACTTTAACTTTTTTTGTTTTATCTTGTACAATTTTTATCATGTTTCACATTAGAAAAATAATATCGCGTGTTTACCGCAATTAAAAAAGGTTGCATTACATATGGTAATCACTTAAGCTGTACATAAAACTTTTTAATAAACAAAAAAAAATTTTATTTAAAGTACAAATTTGTGTGGATTTTACTTAATTTTCTAAAATTTGTATATTCTATTAGAGAGTTTTTCAATTTAAGTTCACTTTAGGGTATATGTTTCCTAAAGTTGACCTTTTGAAAATTGTTATATACCCAATCAAAAAAAGTACCATCTCAAATACAAAATCACATCTCATTTGATATAGAACGATATTTATTCTTATCGAAGTTTATCTGGAAATTGGTGTATCCAGTTATAACCGATTCTTCGATCCCTCAAATATATTATCCATGGGCGTTCCAAAAGTATATAATTTAAGATCCTAATAGATCCCAAAATATGCCGTATGATTACTTCAGATATACTTGGATATAATTAGATCCAAAGAGATATGTAGTATTCAGTGGATAGAGCGAGATATTTTGAGATTAAATTCAATTTACTTATATCCCATGACATATATTATTTAAAAAAAAAACTCGAGTAAAAACTTTTGTATATAATAATACATTATTTTATAAACACTTATATATTTTTGTCTGCCAGAGTATTTAATAGGACATAATTATATAAATTCACTAGCTGACCCGACAAACGTTGTTTTGCCTTCAAATTTTATTTTCATTGAAAGTCTGGTTCCGTTCCAAAGTCGTGGTGGATTGATATTTTGAAGAAGAATGATAGTTGGACTGCACCGACAAACCAAATTTTATTCAAATACCTTCAAAAAGAGCAGAAATAATGTATGCTGTTAATCAAATGAATGTGTATGAGGTTGTGTATTAGGTTGGATTAAAAACCATCCTCATTGCATGTGCTACACGTATTCATTCAGCCATTTTTTATTTTTGTATCCGTATCCAAGCAATGCTGTGTAACAAAGCAAAAATTTTTGATATTCACACAATTTATATGAAAATGACTAATGTTCAGAAAAATCAGCACATCTGGACCAAACGAAAATATTTTTAAACATTTTTTTTAAAAAATCATCCTCATTGCATGTTCTTCAAAACGTATTCAGCCATTTTTTATTTTACGCAGCCGTTCTCGAGTTATGGAGTGACAATCAAAATGTACACTTCTTTTTATAGATATAAAGATGTATAAAATTACTTTTGTCGAAAAATTTTAATATGAGGTCATATATAGTTGCGTATTATCGCATTTCGACCAATATATAATTGTATATTGCATTTAGAATTACATAAAATTTATCCAATTATATATGAAGTTATTATACCTAGATATTGCAAAATACAAAATAATATATATATATATATCTTGATATTCGAAACAACGCAATTTAATTTTGTATAAAATTCTAAACTATAAAGTAATTTAAAATATTACATCAAAACACTTGCACAATTTCCAATCTTTTTTTGTGTATAATTATTTATGTGGACTTATGATAAAACAACTGAAGTCGATCTAAAAATCTTTTAATGATTTTTGTCTTTTTAAATACTGTTATTAAATTTCTACCCTTATACACAACAAGATGTAGGTTCCCCAAAATTAAATTATTTCGAAAAATTATTAATTCCTGTTTAAAAAAAAGAACTTGTTTCATTTTCAACATTAGGGATTTTTACTTTAGTTTTTGATTTTTTTTTTGCAAAAAGCTTAATCAAGTTGTAACTTTCAGTGGTTGTTATTAAATGTTGTAAGTTACAAAATTCTATAAAATATTTTTTAATTTTTCAAATTTTCTTTTTTTTTGTGGTAATTTTACGAAAATTTTATGAATAAAACAAAATTTCCAAATGGAAAAGAATATTTTACAAAATTTCCTGGAAAATATAAAGTCATAAACATAAACTAAGGCTTAATGAAAGGTTTAAAAACGTTGTTTGTATCAGTTCAGATATGATTTTATACCATTTCTAAAAATCAGATTAAATTGTATTCCGCCATTATTCGGATGCATTTTAATCTGATACTATCAAATTATAACTAAACTAACGCAAGCTTATACAAAAAGCTGTACAAAGACTTATATAAAATTACGTATGATTATATAAAGCATAATATCTTTTTTTTTAATCGCCTGGGTAAAAATTTTAATATGGATTCCAAGATAATTATAATCTATTTGCTAAGTTTCCATATATAAAAACATACAAATTTATTCGAAAAATGGTTCATCTACACCCAGCAAAATAAAGTGGAAGTAGTGCTTTAAGAACCTCTTTAACTTGACTTCCAAAGCATTAGCATACGCACATTTTTCACTTTAATAGAAGTTATTGTTAACAACTGCCAAAAATGGTAAATTAAAGTTATTTTCAACAGCATTTGCATCACCATATAAATTAATTGCTATCTAAATTAATAACATCATAAGAAGTACTTTTTTATAAGTTCATATATATTTTTTTTTATATGGAGGTTGAGGTGGTAAGTGGTTGGATTTGCAATCAGAAGGTTGCGAGTTCAATTCCGGGCCGGGGAGATAATTTTTTTTTTATTTTTTTTTTTTAATTCTAATTAATTTTTTTAGTATTTTTTATTTAATTTAGTTTTTTCTGAGTATTTAAGTAATTTAAAAACTACCAAATAATTAACATCTTGCCTTTAATCATTAAGAATTAAATTAAATTAAATTAGAAAATTGTTATCCAGAGTGGGCAAATAATTATTTGATCTATTTTTTGTCTTTGTGGAACTTTTTGTAAAACTTATTTAAAAATATAAAAAAAACGTAAGGTTTTATATTTTTTATTGTTATATTGATACGAAAATGCATAGATGTATTTCACTGCTAAAAATTAGTTTATCGAATTTTTCATATTTGTTTCAAGATATACTTTTCAGGTGTGCCTCAATTGAAACGTGTGCAATATTCAAAAAAAATTAGGTAAAAAAATTTAATTTTGGCTTCAAAAATCTAGTTGAGTTTTTAATTCTATTGTTTCGGATCGCAAAAAATTAGCAAAACCAAAAAATATCGAAGCCAAATTTTGAAAGCTAGTTTATTAATAATAATATTTAATTAGTAAATTAATTAATTAAAACCTTTTACTTAATTTAAATATATCACTTTAATTTACCTATAGAGTTTTTACCGACCTCTTTCTTCAAATCTTTAGAAAAAAATACGGGAAACATTAAAAGATCTTACGTTCCAAGGCACAATCGTTTCATTGCAGGCCACTTTTTCCGATCTGTAGTTAAACTACTTCTCCAATATTTTTTTTTCTCATTGTCATTATCTTATTAAAGACACTTCTCGTCAAATTAACTATTAAAAAAATATTTTAAAATTTGCAATGAATTCAAAATTGTTCAATGAGCATTTTTATTATTTCTTACTATTTTTTTTAACCTCATCAAAACTTAAAAATATTTTAAAAATAATTTATATCTCAGTGATACGAAATCAAATAATAAAAATATTTTAAAAATCATTATTTTATCTTTTTTATTATATATTTGTGTAGCATATTTTTCTTGTTTTCATAAAAATATATCAATATTTTCAACTTAAGTTCGTTTTAAGTTTGTTGTACTGCATAAGTAACTTTGGTGCAAATGGTAGCGCTGTCTACTTTAATACAGCAGATCGTAACTCAGATTCGTGTGTTCAATACTCGCTGGCACCAAAAGATTTTTTTTTTTTAATATTTAAAGATACATCCCTAAAGTATGCTGCACATTTTTATTAAGTAAAAATGTTAATATATATTTGAAAAAGACCTTCCATGAACTATTGAAAAATAGCATCCATGCACTGTTTAAAATGCTATTAAAGAAGTTAAATATTTACTCCATCCGCCCAATGACACGACAATGTTAAAATCATTAATGATTCACCTAAATTTGCACCACATCCGACTCAGTAGATGTGGTGTTTTTACTACTTCTTCCTCAGCTCTTATTTTGCTGGGCATGTATGTAATTATATTAAAAGAGATATAATTTGATACAATTTTATCCGAGATTTGTCCATATCCGGGACATTAAGTTATATCTAATTGGATATAAATATATTTGATATATATAATTTTAGCCGAAATTAAGTATGCTTTTTTGTGACTTGCAGTTATGCTTATTTTAGTTGAAAATTCAAATTTCTAGAAATCGAATGTTAAAGACTCAAATTTTTTTAAATGAAACATAACGAAATGTTTAAAAAGTAACAAGAAAAAATTTTGTGTTTCAAACCTATGTAACTAAGTGGTTTTGTCTTATAAAATGTACCTATTTTTTATATAATTTCATTATAAAATTAATACGGTTATATGTGAAGCCATATGTAATAAAGTCTTAACTTGCAGATAAATCAATTTGATATTGAACTTTACCAAAATATATATGGTATTATTTGTAACGCTATATCACAGTATAAGGAAAATTGTTTTAGTATGAAGTCATATATAGTTTAATAAGACTTAGCATGGGACCATATATAATAATATCTATTACATATATTTGGATTACTATTATTATATGGCTTATGTAGTTATATATGGAGTAAGATTTGGAGACATATAATTATATCAAGAAGCATATGAAAAAACTTCTCAGTGAAAGTTATCAGATGTATTTGTATATAATGATATAAACTGTAATGTGATTCCATTTAAAGTCAGATTTGACTTATTCATATTATAAAGGGTCCGCCATCTAACGTTTTTTTTTTTACAACTAGTGCTTATTTCGTGAATGGTAGCACTTAGCTCATGTCTGATTTGACAGATAATTAGTTTTATCCTTCCGCTGAACGAATATGGTCAGTATATTCGTTATCTTGTGAAAAAAGTGAAAGAAACTGGCATCCTCATCGATAAACCAAAGCGTGAAAAGCCAAAAATAGTGCGTACACCCGAGAATATTGCTGCTGTGGCAGAAAGTGTGCGTGAAGCGCCATCAACATCAACTTACCGTCGTTCTCAACAATTCAACATTTCGGAGACATCATTGAGACGAATTTTGCATAAAGACCTTGGTATGACGCCATACAAAGTCCAATTGGTTCATTAGTTCAAAAAAAAAAAGTTATTTGGCGGACCCTTTATATGACTAGATACAACTATTTTTACCCGGGCGGCAATATAAGAAAAGTTCAAGAAAAATAATTTGGACATTTGTACATATATTATTATGTATGGGCTTATGTATAATTATATCTTATACGCATAGAAAATGTTAATTATTTTAAACCATATATAATCATATCTCAAAGTAAATTGTTAATCTTAATATCATATGTAATTATATCTTGAATCGCATTACTCATATGGCACCATATGTAAGCATATCTCATATCACACTCAAACATATTTTTTATAATACAGTTCATATTATTATAACTTAAATTATATATGTTATATGTCACCATATACGATTATATATTGTGTTATATCTTATTACGTATAGCATATATGCCTAATATCTAATTTTTATAAATGTCAATATATAATAATATATCGTTATACATGTTACCACATAAGTTACATATAATCAGATATGGACATGCTTGACACCATACATAATCACTTATTGTAACATATTTCAATATGAAAAAACATAAGACCATATATAATTTTATTTACTCGGGTATGTACATTTTTTAAATTAGTCGCCACATAAATATTACCTACAGCCCAAAAATGCCCAAGGAGTGGGCCTGAAAGCTGATGTTTTTGGATTTGGAATATTTCACTCAGTTTCTTTACATATCCCAAATAACAGGTGCATTAGGTACATTAGGGGAGCATTCCCTTAGTATTAATATATTTATGTAACTATGTGTTGCACGTTTCAATATATAGAAGAAAATATATGTAATCATATAATGGTTTTTTGTGGGCCATTGTCTTTATAAACCAAATCTTTATCTTTATTTCCACTGCCATTTGCTCACGCCTGAAACGTGAGCGTCTGTTGCAAAATTCCCAAAGGATTAATAATATACTAGTAAATATGTGATTACAAACAAGTGAATAAATAAACACAATTAGAATATATTAAAAAAAATATACAACAGTAATGGGAAAATGATATTTTGAGGATAATAACCTTTTAATGCACTAATTTCTGTAGCCAATAAGATTCAAACTTTGTGTTAAGAGCAAACAATTATAACCCGAGTAAAAACATTCATATACAAAAAAGCAAAGTTGTTTTTTTCTGCTTCCTAACATTTTATGATACATTTGGTGTAAAAACAATAAGATCTGCTAAAAAAAACTGGACTTCCAACGCTCAAACCGGCAATGCCATTTTGACTTTTGACCTAAAAAAAAATGGTTAATAATTTTGCTGTTCTACAACTTTTTAAATAATAGGTTTTCGTTAAAAAGAGTTATTAGCGTTATTATGCAAAATAAGATAACCATTATTTGTTTCATAGATACTTTTGACGTATATACAAGAAAATCGTGATGTTTTCCGCAATCGAAATGAAAATTTTGTGAAAAAATTTTTTTTTTAACTTCTCTTACTAATTTTTTGTGAGGCGATCAATTTGTTTGCTCAATAACTGCAGTTTTAGAAAAGGTTTGGCTTTTTAAAAAAAATATATAGCCTATTCCATGACGAAATGACAAAAACCATGCAATGAGATATTTTTGTTTTGGTTTTATGTTCTGTAGTGTACTCTAGAATGCTATATAGATAGTTTTTTACAGTTTAAAAACATTTTTAAAAGTCGCAATTTTATACTAAATGTTATTTAGCTTTAACCAAATAGGCATCGTAGATCAAAAATTAATGGTAATTTACATATTTTAAGAAATGTAGAAAAAATCGATGGTCATAAGATGAGATTATCTAAATATGTTTTTGTTTTGCTACTTGCGCCATAAATTGTAAAAAAAAGTTGTCACTAATAAAGTGTCCACTTATGAAAATCAATATTCGAAATTTGTGTTAAGTGTTTGTTATTCAAAACAAACTTTCGCTAAAAACTATATTTGTAATGAGAAAAAGTAATCTTTAAATAAAAATAACCCAAAGAAAAATGCCTCTCAACTTTTGTTCTCGATTTCCCAAAAGAAATAGTTGCCCATTACCCTATCACTTACAAAAATGAATAAAATAATTTGTACCATAACCCTCTCGCTTGGGTTGCCAGACGCACTGTTTTTCGCAGTACATGTACACAGTGGTTGCGCCCATACAACAAAAATAAAAAAAGTTGTCTTAATAAAGGGTGGTTAAATTGTAAGGGCCGATGTTGAATGTGAACCACACCTAAACGCCAAGTTTTTTCCGAATTTTATTTGACATTTCTCTATTTCAGACTTACTCAATTTGAACCATGGAGAGATACACAATCCAACAACGTGTTAAAGTTATCCAGACTTATTATGAAAATGGGCGTTCAAATCAAAATGCATATCGTGCACTTCGTGATTTTTTTGGTCAATTTGATCGTCCAAATGTGCGTACAATCGCAAAAATCGTGGAAAAATTGGAGCAAACCGGGTCTGTAGAAGATGTAAGAACACCAGTGCATGCTCGTACAGCTCGTACTGCAGAAAATATTGCTGCTGTTCGCGATAGTGTGGCTGAAGAGCCGTCCACCTCAACTCGTCGTCGTGCCCAACAATTGCACCTCTCACGCTCGTCGTTGATGAACATTATGCATAAAGACTTGCATTTACACGCTTACAAGGTGCAATTGGCTCAAGAACTAAAGCCTCTTGACCATTCCAAACGTCGTGAATGGGCAGAATGGTGGCAAGAAATGGCAACAGTGGATGATCAATTTTCGAAGAAAATCATCTTCAGTGATGAGGCACATTTTCACCTCAGTGAAATCGTCAATAAACAGAATTGCCGCATTTGGGCGAATGAGAATCCAAGAATGATTGTCGAAAAACCAATGCACCCACAAAGAGTGACTGTTTGGTGCGGTTTATGGGCTGGCGGCATCATCGGGCCGTATTTTTTCCAAAATGAGGCCGGTCAGGCAGTTACTGTGAATGGTGTTCGCTATCGTGAGATGATAACGAACTTTTTATGGCCCGAATTGGAAAATATGGATGTGGACGATATGTGGTTTCAGCAGGACGGTGCCACTTGCCACACAGCTAACGAAACAATGGCTCTTTTGCGCAACAAATTCAATGGCCGTGTTATCTCACGTAATGGCGATGTCAATTGGCCGCCAAGAGCATGTGATTTGACACCGTTGGACTTTTTTCTTTGGGGTTATTTGAAAGAAAAGGTGTACGTCGATAAGCCAGCAACAATTCAAGAGCTAAAGGATGAGATAATTCGGCACATTAACGGCATAGAACCTCCATTATGCCTCAGCGTCATCGAAAATTTGGACCATCGGATGGAGGTGAGCCGCCGTGGTCGCGGCGCCCATTTGGCCGATATTTTGTTCCATACATAATTGAGTAATACCAATATATCATAATAAAATAAAATTACAATAATTTCCTAAATAGTTTGTGTTTTATTCAAAATCAACATCGGCCCTTGAAATTTAACCACCCTTTATATTGGCGTTTTAGCAAATTAAATAGGCTCTAATGTCATCCAATTTACCTCTTCTTAATTTGTTTTGATAATTTCTAACGGTAGTTTTGAAATAAAAACAACTAAAGTGTGAATATTCATAGAAGTAAAAAGTTGATTAAAAGAACAAAGAAAACAAGTGAAACTTCAATTGTTAAAATAAAGTTTATTAAAGTGCTTACTAAAATTATTAAAAATGGAAATTAATGTAAATGGTATTGGCATTGTTTTTAAGAAAAAATAAGTTTATAAATTGTGTTGCTGTTTTAGTAAAATACAGATTTTGATGGTTTGCTAATTTACGTAAAAATTACATAGAGTTTTAAATAGTTTCCGACTCCATCTTACTAACCGAATTATTTTGTAAATGTTAACAGATGTATTCAGTTTAAGATTATGTTTTATTCAGGTGCATGAATTTGCATCTTTTTTTATATATTGAATATATTAACTCAACCTCTGTGTTTAATGTGTTTTTAGTATATGTGACGAATGTTGTTTGATTTAATCAGAGTGATATTTTTGTTGTTATCGAAAGGTATTTTGTACTTTTTTTTATATAGAAACATACCGTCAATGCATATTTTCTCGCCTGTCAGTTTTCGAGATTTGGTGCTCTTAAAAAGGTTCGAATTCGGTGAAAGCCCAGCAAGTGTTCGACGAAGCTGTCAAATATATTGATTTTGAATGCGCGGAAGGTGCGTTTTCTGAATTATTGAAACGTGTAGGTAGGTGGATAAAGTGATTTTTGTTTCACGAACAAAATTATCAGATTCTGAGGCATATTTCCTATAGAAAAACCCTCAGATTCTGAGGCATTTTTCCTATTGAAAAACCCTCAGATTCTGTGTTTTACGAATACACTAGTGTGTTTTACGAATACACTAGTGTACTGTACGAATACACCAGTGTGTTTTACGAATACACTAGTGTGTTTGCGAATGCACTAGTGTGTTTTACGAGTACACAAGTGTGTTTTGCGAATACACTAGTGTGTTTTCCGAATACACTAGTGTGTTTTGCGAATACACTAGTGTTTTTTCCGAATACACTACTGTGTTTTCCGAATAAACTAGTGTGTTTTGCGAATACACTAGTGTTTTTTTCCGAATACACTAGTGTGTTTTTCGAATACACTAGTGTGTTTTTCAATACACTAGTGTGTTTTACGACTACAACTAGTATGTTTTGCGAATACACTGGTGTGTTTTCCGAATACACTAGTGTGTTTTGCGAATACACTAGTGTGTTTTGCGAATACACTAGTGTGTTTTACGAATACACTAGTGTGTTTTCCGAATACACTAGTGTGTTTTTCGAATACACTAGTGTGTTTTACGAATACACTAGTGTGTTTTGCGAATACACTAGTGTGATTTCCGTATACACTAGTGTGGTTTGCGAATACACTAGTGTGTTTTACGAATCCACTAGTGTGTTTTCCGAATACACTAGTGTGTTTTTCGAATACACTAGTGTGTTTTACGAATACACTACTGTGTCTTGCGAATACACTAGTGTGTTTTCCGAATACACTAGTGTGTTTTGCGAATACACTAGTGTGTTTTACGAATACACTAGTGTGTTTTCCGAATACACTAGTGTGTTTTGCGAATACACTAGTGTGTTTTCCGAATACACTAGTGTGTTTTACGAATACACTAGTGTGTTTTCGGAATACACTAGTGTGTTTTGCGCATACACTAGTGTGTTTTCCGAATACACTAGTGTGTTTTGCGAATACACTAGTGTGTTTTACGAATACACTAGTGTGTTTTCCGAATAAACTAGTGTGTTTTGCGAATACACTAGTGTTATTTCCGAATACACTAGTGTGTTTTTCGAATACACTAGTGTGTTTTTCAATACACTAGTGTGTTTTACGACTACACTAGTGTGTTTTGCGAATACACTAGTGTGCTTTCCGAATACACTAGTGTGATTTCCGAATACACTAGTGTGTTTTACGAATACACTAATGTGATTTGCGAATACACTAGTGCGTTTTACGAATACACTAGTGTGTTTTGCGAATACACTAGTGTGTTTTACGAATACACTAGTGTGTTTTCCAAATACACTAGTGTGTTTGGCGAATACACTAGTGTGTTTTCCGAATACACTAGTGTGTTTTTCGAATACACTAGTGTGTTTTACGAATACACTAGTGTGTTTTCTAAAATACCGTCTAAACATGAATTGCTCCCTCCCAGACACGTGGAGCTTGCCGCCAAAGCGGGAGGATTTGACAAACGTCTGTGACCTCCTGGGAGATTATTATTTTCTGTTTGCGTTTTATTCATGTTTTTGTTGACTAGTTTTGGAGGCCCTATGCTCCACAGGGAGTTAAGTGGAAATGAAGAAGAAGTGTGTTTTGCGAATACACTAGTGTGTTTTCCGAATACACTAGTGTGTTTTGCGAATACACTAGTGTGTTTTACGAATACACTAGTGTGTCTGGCGAATACACTAGTGTGTTATCCGAATATACTAGTGTGTTTTTCGAATACACTAGTGTATTTTCCGAATACACTAGTGTGTTATCCGAATATACTAGTGTGTTTTTCGAATACACTAGTGTGTTTTCCGAATACACTAGTGTGTTTTGCGAATACACTAGTGTGTTTTTACGAATACACTAGTGTGTTTTCGGAATACACTAGTGTGTTTTGCGAATACACTAGTGTGTTTTCCGAATACACTAGTGTGTTTTGCGAATACACTAGTGTGTTTTACGAATACACTAGTGTGTTTTTCGAATACACTAGTGTGTTTTACGAATACACTAGTGTGTTTTGCGAATACACTAGTGTGTTTTCCGAATACACTAGTGTGTTTTACGACTACACTAGTGTGTCTTGCGAATACACTAGTGTGTTTTCCGAATACACTAGTGTGTTTTTCGAATACACTAGTGTGTTTTACGAATACACTAGTGTGTTTTGCGAATACACTAGTGTGTTTTACGAATACACTAGTGTGTTTTCCGAATAAACTAGTGTGTTTTGCGAATACACTAGTATGTTATCCGAATACACTAGTGTGTTTTTCGAATACACTAGTGTGTTTTACGAATACACTAGTGTGTCTTGCGAATACACTAGTGTGTTTTCCGAATACACTAGTGTGTTTTTCGAATACACTAGTGTGTTTTGCGAATACACTAGTGTGTTTGGCGAATACACTAGTGTGTTTTACGAATACACTAGTGTGTCTTGCGAATACACTAGTGTGTTTTCCGAATACACTAGTGTGTTTTCCGAATAAACTAGTGTGTTTTGCGAATACACTAGTGTTTTTTCCGAATACACTTGTTACGCGCGGACCAAGATCATGATTTGTGTTCACCCAGCCACTCGGGTACGCTTGCGTTAAGGCACGAGCCAGCTCGTCGGATGTGGGTGGATTCTTTGTGGCCGAATGAAAACAGTCCGCCGCAGCACGAAAATCGTACCCGGTTACACGATTTGATTTTCATTGATGATTTCCTCCACCAATTCTGTTATCCTGGATGTTATCAATAACCCTGACATATCCCTCCCAACCATGCCATAGTCGTCAGTATAAATAAAATCACCATGGCCCCTGAACTGTTATGTTCCGTCCGATTTAAATTACTTTACCCTTCCATGTCAGTCCGTCTACTCCGCCTGGTTTGTTCCCTAGACATACACACTATTGATTATTTAATTTTCCATATTAATTTTATTATTAAAGTTGATTTCAGTAATTCACAATTTCTCCTATCATTATCTTAAAATATTGTGTTAGTATTATTAGTTTGATATTATTTAAACAGTAACAATCTTTCTTTTTTTCTTTTTAATTTCAATCAATTTACATCGTATTTAATACGTTAAAATCATCGATAACCAAAACCTTAACTATTTCGATTACACTGCCTTAGCACAATTATTTTATTCCCGTTTGTAGGGTTAATAAATATATAAAAGAAATCTAATTAGAACTCACTATGTTTTCACGTTGCAGTTTGAGAATCGTTGCTCTTTAAAGTTTAAATCTTCTTGTCTCTGCTCATAACAATTGCACACAAAAAATCCAACTGAACATCAACACCACGAGAAGGTATGGTTCTGCTAATGCTGCGTCTACGTTGACTGCAATCCAATTACTGTTTAAAGCAGCAAATACTAAAAAAAAATAACTGCGGCTTGCGGTAACTGCAAATTTATGGCAGATATTTAATTTGTAGATCACCCAAAATTATTCTACAACTGGGGTGTAGAATTTTATGATTTGTTTAATTCCAATTGGAATTAAATGGAACAAATACAAGTCAAACAGCAGGTGTCTCGTTCGGCAATTAGCAGAGGAAAACATGAAATTACACCCTTATTTTAGCCGCCGGTTATACCACGGAATTAGCAAGATCGACTCCACCACGTAGGCTACGTCTTCTACGCAGAACACTACCCAGTGGAGCTTTCTCTTTTGCTCTACGGACCGTATAATCGCCCGGCCTACCACAAGGAAAAAAAAAAACAGACAAGTAAGAATAAGTCTCATACTATCGATAAAATTAAAACTTACTTGGTCTTTATCCAACGGGAAGATTCTTTGTAAAATTAATTGAACGTGCGTATATTTATTGTGTGCAATACACTCAAAATGCAAATTTGCAAATCACTTTTTATTTTAATCTGACTTTTATTTATTTTACACTTGCAATTAGAATTTCTTACGAATTATTTCCTTTTACCCTCCTTCCAATTTGAGTGTTCGCAGAAAAAGACCTGTTGAAGTAGCTGATTGACCACTCGTCACATTTGACCTGTCAAATGTTGTCAAAGGAAGTGTTCGGAAAAAAAAATACTTAAACAGGCTAGCACGTTCACACCGACGAAAGTTTTGATATCGATAATTTTATTACAAGCAATTGTGATCGAATATAATTGTAGTCAATAGTTAATCTCATTTTTTGATGATTATAGATAGATACACTCTAAAATTTTAGTTTTCCGTTGATACTTAAACAAAATAATTAAAATACAATTTTACAGCAACTTATTTTGCACATTAATTATATAACATTTTTTTTTTTTTTTTTAATATCTATTTATTCGCAACAGGGCGAGTCAATCGAACGACTTTGGATGCTGGTTGGCTCGAAAAGCGATTATTTAAAATCTCATTTACTAAAAACCCTATTAATTTATTATTTTTCCCAATTAAGAGCCAAAAATTTTGATTATTGAATTCTTGGTACGCGCATAAACGTGGGGCAAGGGCCCATGAAGGTCTCATGCTCTAATTAAATTAACGACATTGATTTATAAGGCCGGGAATTTAATAAATCTATTTTCGTATTTTTGTACATTAGGGCGTTCATAGAATTCCATTTTTCCCAACGTAATTAATATGAAGATTGCTAAAATACCTAAAGTAAAAATTATAAAATTTTAACAAGGAAAACATTAAATATCGCAAAGTAGCATGTAAAATTTCCTCAAAATCATCAATTTAAGCCACCTAAAGAATTTTACTACGAAAGCAAAACTACTTATGTCCATAAAATCCGTTAGCTTTAACAACTTTTACCTTCAACTCCTAATATTCTCCGCGTGATATATGCCGACAGACCTGCCCCTAGGGTCTCCCAGCTCATATAACGAATTTCCAACTTCCCTTAAACGACAGATTTGAGATATTTAGGGGCCAACTTTGCACTATAATTTTTCGTAGCATCACTCAACTTAAAATTTTTTCTATAAACATTTTCTCCGACTCTATACTTTATTTTCCTAGCCCTTAAATCATAATTCTTCTTTCCTTTTTCATAAGCCTGTTTCAAATTTTCAATAATCCGATTTCTTAAAAGCTGCAATCTGCTGTCTTTTGGCAAAATCTCCGTTTGCGGTTCTTCGACGCTGCAAAGTTTTCGGAGCAGTTCGTAAGAGTCCCCGTGCTGTATCATGGACTGGCCAAATACCACGCGGTATGGTTCCATTCCAACAGCTTCATGAAAAGCACTTCGAAGGGCAAAAGCAGCCTTGGATACATGCGTATCCCAGGTCTTCTGATCGGCTTCATTTATATAGGATCGAACAATTGACAACATGGAACGGTTAACGCGTTCCGAAGAATTTGACTGCGGGGCATATACTGCAGTCCTCATATGTCTGATGCCATATTTATTTAAAAAGTCACTAAAAATGTTGGAAGTAAATTGTCGGCCATTGTCCGAAACGATAATTTCGGGGACGCCAAATATATGGAAAATATCGTTCTCCAAATATTTGACGACCTCGCTAGCTGTGGCATTTCTCATCGGTTTTAAAAATACGAATTTTGAATAATGGTCCAATACGACGAAAACATAACTATTTCCTTGGCGGCTACGGGGATATGGTCCACAAAAATCAATAAAAAGTCGTTGGAAAATACGTTCTGAAGTTATTTGATTGCCCATAGGCGGTCGAGAAATCATATTTGTGGCTTTTGAACATTTGCATGCCTCACAGCTGCTAATAAACAATTTTATGTCGTTAACCATGCCTGGCCAAAAATATTTTGCCCTAAGGCGGTGAAGCGTTTTACTAATACCGCCGTGGCCTGCTAACGGATCACAATGATATTTTTCAACTAGACTTAAACGAAGGTTTCGTGGTACCCAAATTTTCCAAATATTGTCATTATGTGCGTCAGTGCGAAAATTTGTTCTTTTTAAAACCACCCCATCAGCTAACTTTAAATCGGGAAGAAGATCACCATTTTTATTTAAGTTTTCAATAAGACTGAGATATTCAGCCTCTTGAAAATCTGGCGCATTTAGATCAATTTCAATGCCATTAGAGATCTCAGAAATTTCCTCTACGTACATACGGCTTAAGGCATCCGGAACGATATTTTTCGATCCTTTTCTATGGATTATACTAAAATCAAATGCCTGTAATTTGAGGCTCCACCTCGCAAGACGTCCGGAGAGATCTTTCTGGCCCATGAGCCATTTTAGACTCATGTGGTCAGTGATAATGGTAAAAGGGAGTCCATCAATATAAGGGCGAAATTTTTGCACACTTACGACGGCGGCAAGGCATTCCAACTCGGTGACCGTGTAGTTTTTCTGCGCGGAATTCAATTTTTGCGACATATATGCGATCGGACGCTCGCTACCCCTGGTCATCGAACTGGAATAGCACGCTGCCAATGCCGGTCGTAGAGGCATCGCATTGCAAATAAAAATGTTTATTAAAATCGGGGTTTATTAAAATTTTTGGTGAGGTTAATTCTAGCTTTAAAAATTCAAAAGACTGAAGAGCTTCCTCAGACATTTTGAACTCTTTGCCTTTTCTCAAACAATCGGTCATAGGCGCAGTGGTTGTGGCAAAATTTGGCAGAAACCTCCTATACCATCCGCACATACCGAGAAATCTGCGGAGCTGTTTTGCAGTGGTAGGAACAGGAAAATCTAACATGGCTTGTATTTTCGACGGATCCGTCCGCAATTCCCCCTGGCCTATCACAAATCCTAGATACCGAACTTCCTTTTGACAAAATTTTGATTTTTCCAAATTTATTGTTAAACCTGCACCAGATAAACATTTTGCCACTTCTGCGAGATGTTGAACATGAGAGTCAAAGTCTGGTGAGCAAATCAGCAAATCGTCGATATAAACGAAAACATGCTCCCTTAACTTCGAAGGTATCACACGGTCCATCAGACGACACAGTCTCTGGCTGGCGTTACAAAGCCCAAAAGGCATAACTTTAAATTGGTATAACGGCCGGCCAGGGACTGTGAACGCTGTTTTTTCTCTCGGGATGCCTTCTTGAGAGGTATCTGCCAGAAGGCATCCTTCAAGTCCAGACTGGTGATAAAAAAGGTGTTTTGGAGGCGACTTAATATTGCTTCTACGTGAGGGGCAGGATAAGCATCCTTTTTCGTTTTTTCGTTTACTTTTCGGAGGTCGATGCACAACCTGTCTTTTCCTGGTTTCTCTACAATAACGATTGGAGAGCTCCAGGCGCTATCGCTCTCTTCGATTACATCAAGAGCTAACATTCTATCGACTTCTTTATACGCTTTATTTAATTTAACTGGTGACATCGGGTAATATTTTTGTTTAACGGGCAGGGTTTCATCAAAAACCTCTATAGAGTGCTCCATAATGTGAGTCCTCCCTAAGCCTAACTTTGTATACGATGGATACAAATTTTTGACGGCTTCGAGTTGTTGGGATTGTAAGGTGTAAGTTCAAAATCGGTCCTATTTGACAAATCTATTTCCTCTATTTGCGGCCTCAGATTAAACTCATCCCAAAAGTCCATACCCAAATAAAGTTTTTGTCGTAAACCGGGTGCTAAATAAAATGTCATAGGAACAGTTTTACCTATCCATGATACATTTGCCCTAACTTTACCAACTACGGCTTGTACCTCATTACCGGCCATTCTTACCTCATCATTAATAGTTTCTATATTAAGATTTAGCTTTTCCACCACGCCTAGGGCATCATTACCAAAACAAGTAATGTTTGCGCCGCTATCGAGCATTCCCATAATTTCAAAATCATTAATATTCACTTTTGTATAAAGTCGTCGATCTTTAGAATCTTTTATTACCGTTGATTCTATAGCTTTCTTTCCGCCTTTTTAAATTTAGATTTTTGCCGAATTGTATTTATTTTTCTAAAATTTCTGTTACCACTATTTTCGTTTTCAAATCGCTAAAAATTCTCGCCCTAACTTCATTATAACGTTTTTGTCGCTCCTCAAAAGTTGATGTTAAAATTAAATCGTTGGTTGTTTTTGGATGGTTAATTTGCGGATTTTTCAAAACTGATGTTATTGTTTGGGGGTCTTTTCCGGGATCGAATTGAACTGACGATTTATCCCGGTCTGATCGTCGCTCTTCCTGTTTTCCGCCTCACATTTATCGCATAAGAACATTTTAAATTTGGCTGATTACATTTAAAACACGCTAATTTATGAAACGGTGAATCGCAAGGACACGAAGGTCTTTTATCGTCTTTTTGGAAAAATTTGGTTGAGATGGACCAGGTCTACGATTAGCGTCGTTCGGGTCAAAAGTACGCGGGCGCCTTTCAAAAGCTTCTAAAACTTTATCTTCCCGAGCATCCCTGGTTCTTTATCTACCCAGTCGAGCTCTTCAATTTTCTTTTTATGACCTGATTTATTTTCAAATTCTGATAAATGTTTTTCAGCACGTCTACATTCTAATCTAAGCTGCTCAAGTTTTTCAATCTTACAACCAAAAATTAAATTTTTAATACGCGGACGTAAATTTCTTCTCAAAATATTCACCAAACTTTGTTCGGGAATTTTAGTTATCATAGTAAAAGCCATGCCACGTATTGCTGCATAAAATTCATCAAATGGCTCACTATAGCCTTGCTTACGTTCATTCATTGCCGTTGCGAATTTCCTCATCGCAATCGGCCTGACGAAATTGATCTAAAAATGCAACACGAAAATCTGAAAATGTATGGGAAGCTGATTCCGCATTTTCCTCCATATACAGCCCGTACCACTCTTGGGCCTGTCCATCTAATAATAAATGAAAATTTGCATAAAGCTCCTCACTAGATATGCTATGTTTCTTTTGCAACATCTCCACTCTAAATAAAAATCGTTCAACTGGTATTGATTTTTGACTACCATCGTATTTAAGCCCCAATCGCGAACGCGTTTGCCTCTTCTATCATTGGCATCAGAAATGATTATTTGAATGCTGTGGTGTAAAAGCTGGCGTTTCTTCGAACAAGCGTCGCCTAGATAAATTTTCCTCTAACAAGGCATTTTCAGCCATTTGTTGTTGTCGATCCAAATTATCTTTTTCTAAATTTAAAATTCTACCTGCAATACCATCTACATCTTTTCTAATACCCTTGACCGCGCTTTTAACAGCTTCCGTCGTTGCACGGCTTATATCCATTTGATGTTGCACAAACATTCTTTCAAAGCGTCTAATAAGAAGTGTCATGCTTTCCGTCCCGTCGTCCCCACCAGGTGGTTGAACTGAACCAGCCCCGTCGGCTGAATTATCTTCCTCCTCTAACTGCTTCTTAGACGGGTCTACGGGAGCCTTTTTCCTAACTTGTTTACCGCCCCTTAGATTGATCTCATCGTTTCCCCCTTCTCCGTCAGCCATTTCAAATCAATATCGATAAGTCAAAAATAAGTAATAAATGAACCAGATTTTTTAAAGACTAACGTGAATTCAATTTTCAAAATTTTCCGCTTTAGAAAATCCTTTTAATTTAAAAATATTTTTTTTTTTTTTTTCTTTTTACCAATAAATTTGCCAACCAATTACCAAAACGTTTACGATAAAATCTATTGATTAAGTATTTAAATTGGTATAATTTACAATATTTTAAATTTTCAAAAATATAAATTCATATATTAACAGTGTGTATGCAAGTTCACAAACCAAAACGAAACTCTGTCCTAATTGTCCAGTCCGTCTGTCCCTAAATCGGCATCATACTGACTACCACAACCAAATAGATCAAAATCATCCGCCAAAATGGGATGGCCGCCCCTACGATGCGGTCCCGTTTCCAAAACCCCATTAAAACCTCACTACCCAAAGTAAAACTTCAAAATAGGCAGCTACAAATGAAATCCCGAAAACAACTTTTACTTATGTGGAGTTACTTCCGACACAATCAACCGTAACCAATTGACCGACAAATTGAGATATCGGAAAACCCTCCATATAAGTTAAAGTTAGTCCATAAAATATAAAAAAAATTAATGACGTATCAGAAATCACATAAAACCAAATCCCATCCGTATCAAAAAAAAATAATTTAAATATTATAAAAACTCTTCGACGTAAACTTATTTAAGCTTATAGCCTTAATCGGTTTACGAAGGGATTGCAACATAATTCACCGCATTTTGTTGCCATCGTTGGGCGCCAGTGTTACGCGCGGACCAAGATCATGATTTGTGTTCACCCAGCCACTCGGGTACGCTTGCGTTAAGGTACGAGCCAGCTCGTCGGATGTGGGTGGATTCTTTGTGGCCGAATGAAAACAGTCCGCCGCAGCACGAAAATCGTACCCGGTTACACGATTTGATTTTCATTGATGATTTCCTCCACCAATTCTGTTATCCTGGATGTTATCAATAACCCTGACATATCCCTCCCAACCATGCCATAGTCGTCAGTATAAATAAAATCACCATGGCCCCTGAACTGTTATGTTCCGTCCGATTTAAATTACTTTACCCTTCCATGTCAGTCCGTCTACTCCGCCTGGTTTGTTCCCTAGACATACACACTATTGATTATTTAATTTTCCATATTAATTTATTATTAAAGTGATTTCAGTAATTCACAATTTCTCCTATCATTATCTTAAAATATTGTGTTAGTATTATTAGTTTGATATTATTTAAACAGTAACAATCTTTCTTTTTTTCTTTTTAATTCAATCAATTTACATCGTATTTAATACGTTAAAATCATCGATAACCAAACCTTAACTATTTCGATTACGCTGCCTTAGCACAATTATTTTATTCCCGTTTGTAGGGTAATAAATATATAAAAGAAATCTAATTAGAACTCACTATGTTTTCACGTTGCAGTTTGAGAATCGTTGCTCTTTAAAGTTAAATCTCTTTGTCTCTGCTCATAACAATTGCACACAAAAAATCCACTGAACATCAACACCACGAGAAGATATGGTTCTGCTAATGCTGCGTCTACGTTGACTGCAATCCAATTACTGTTTAAAGCAGCAAATACTAAAAAAAATAACTGCGGCTTGCGGTAACTTGCAAATTTATGGCAGATATTTAATTTGTAGATCACCCAAAATTATTCTACAACTGGGGTGTAGAATTTTATGATTTGTTTAATTCCAATTGGAATTAAATGGAACAAATACAAGTCAAACAGCAGGTGTCTCGTTCGGCAATTAGCAGAGGAAACATGAAATTACACCCTTATTTTAGCCGCCGGTTATACCACGGAATTAGCAAGGATCGACTCCACCACGTAGGCTACGTCTTCTACGCAGAACACTACCCAGTGGAGCTTCTCTTTTGTTCTACGGACCGTATAATCGCCCGGCCTACCACAAGGAAAAAAAAAACAGACAAGTAAGAATAAAGTCTCATACTATCGATAAAATTAAAACTTACTTGGTCTTATCCAACGGGAAGATTCTTTGTAAATAATGAACGTGCGTATATTTATTGTGTGCAATACACTCAAAATGCAAATTTGCAAATCACTTTTATTTTACTCTGACTTTTATTTATTTACACTTGCAATTAGAATTTCTTACGAATTATTTCCTTTTACCTCCTTCCAATTTGAGGTTCGCAGAAAAAGACCTGTTGAAGTAGCTGATTGACCACTCGTCACATTTGACCTGTCAAATGTTGTCAAAGGAAGTGTTCGGAAAAAAAAAATTTACTTAAACAGGCTAGCACGTTCACACCGACGAAAGTTTTGATATCGATAATTTTATTACAAGCAATTGTGATCGAATATAATTGTAGTCAATAGTTAATCTCCATTTTTGATGATTATAGATAGATACACTCTAAAATTTTAGTTTTCGTGATACTTAAACAAAATAATTTTAAAATACCAATTTTTACAGCAACTATTTTGCACATTAATTATATAACATTTTTTTTTTTTTTT
>CM037852.1:97447599-97466056 GCA_021234595.1 Delia radicum
CATGCGGTTTGGTTCCCGAACGCCTCAAAGAGTTTATGCACGATCAACATAATCAGAGAAGACTAACAATGGATGGATTTGCGATGGAAATTGAAGAGCAAGGAGCAAACGTCTATGTCATCAATGCCAACATACCAAGATCCCGATGATTCAACATACGCACCGCCACCGGTTCAAGAAGATTTGGATATAAGCACAAGTTCACAATACACACAGAGATACGATTGTTTTAACTTTGCCTTGGTATGTGACAGATTTGGTGTGCCTGATAGAGTAGCATCAGCAATGGGAACCGCTCTTTTCCAAGATTTTAAAATGAAAGATACCCATGGCAAACCTCTCATCATGGATAAATCGAAAGTTCGCCGAGAAAAAGAGAAATGCAGACAAGAAGTGCTTCGCAAACGGTTAGATGATACCAATTTGTTAGCATTTTCATTCGATGGCAGAAAAGATGATACTTTAACGAGAGATGCAATTGATGAGAAGTATCATACTAGGATGGTAAAAGAACCTCATCTTGTTATTTTGAGAGAACCGAATTCTGAATTGATTGGTTACGTAAGACTGGAACATGAAACCGCTGAATACAAAACAACCAAATTAAATGATTTTTTTAACGATAAAATATATCACTGAATGAATTAATTGGCATATGCGTTGACGGTGAGCCAACAAACACTGGCCCACACGGTGGAATTATACGACGATTCGAATTGCTGTTAAAAAGACCATTGCATTGGTTCGTTTGCCTTCTACACTTCAACGAACTTCCGTTTCGGCATTTGTTTGAAGCTTTGGATAAATCAACCAGCACTGGACCAAGATCGGCAACCGGAAAATTGAGCCGTCAAATCGAAACTTGTGAAACTCTTCCGGTAAGTTATTGCTATCACTCATTTATTATAATTGTCAACCGTTTTTAATTGCTTTATTTTTTATATATTTTCAGGTGTGTGGACGGCTTTCAGAAAATTGAGTTGAAAAATATGCCCCCTGCTCCAGAAAAAATTGAATTTTCCACCGATTCCAAGTACTTATACGACATGGCCCATGCAATTTCTAGCGGCGTGGTTTCAGTGGATCTGGCTAACATCAAACCAGGGAAAATTGTACATTCTCGGTGGCTCACCAAGGCCGCTAGACTATTACGATTATATGTGACAACGGAAAATCCAGATGCAAATTTAAGAATACTGGTTGAATTTATAATTACATGTTATGTGCCAATGTACTTCAATATTAAGTATTACAGCTCTGTCGTGTACGGTAGTAGATTATTTTTCAAATTCATTAGTTGGTCAAGATTTCTAGAACCTCGTTTACGCAAAATTGTCAATAAAGTAATTACAGATAATTCATATTATGCGCATTCGGAAAATATCTTGTTATCAATGTTGTTTGATGATAGCAAAGAAAAGCGCGACTGTGCTATCAAGATAATTCTACGCTATCGAACCGATTGTGACGACCCAACGGGACTTAGAGCTTATAAAAAACCAGATATAAACTTTTATTGCACAAGTTACACGGAAATGATCAATATGAATGACATAAATGACGTATTTGAACCACCATTCACTCGAAGCATTCCATACGATACTTTGAAAGAATATTTAAATCAAGATGATCCACCGTTTAATGATCCAAAAATTCCATCACACATACAAGGAACAGAACGACACGTTCAATTGCTAGCTAGCGTTTCCAAACGAGTTATACCGGAAAATGTAGAGGCTGTTATGGCGACGACGTTAGAGAGCCGTGCGAAATTGCCCAGACTTGAAAGCAAAAAAGACTTCAAACAGTAATTTTTATCTTTTCTTTTCTATTACTAAGTTAAATTAATTTTTTCATTTACATATGTTCTGACTACATAAATTTCTAAAGAGAAAAAATAAATAAAATATTAAAAATAAATAAAATAAATAAAAAATAATAAAATAAAGTGCCAAAAATGGAGATTTTTTGAAATGTTTGTATGGGGACCCCCCAGGGGAGTTCCAGGGGGGTGTGCCACGAGCATGGGTGGATCGGCCCTTCAAAGTTAGTGGGGGTCGGTCATACATTTGGACTCGATTGGGGCACTCTACATGGGTCAAAGTGGGATTTTTCAAAACTTGACCCTACGGGACAAAAGTCAACAGTTTCGGGGTAGTAGAATTCGTTTTAGAGGTATGGTTAATTCCGCAAAGTTTCTTATTTTGATCCCTAGAATACGATTTTCACTGAGCTTTGGGCGATTATTAAATCGACCCGCCCTAGTATATAGTGTTATGTTTTTCATCTTAAAATATATAATAATATGATATTATATATGCCGTCATGCATAGACACATGTTATTATATGTTTCTTATGTGGTAGTATATATAAAACGATATATTACACAAGGCAACAATTTTGAAAAAATTTTAGGGGCTTTGAAAACCACTATACAATTTTGATGTATTGTGGTCCCAGTAGTACAAATATGGTTCAATTTTGAAATTCTATGGAGAGGTTTTTTTTTAAAAAATTTTTAATTAAAATTATAAATTTTTTTAGACGTGTCTCCACATAATTAATGATAACTAAAAAAAATTAGTCCGATATTATTCAAATAAATTTAGAAAAACTGAAATTTACATAGCCTTTAATCCGTTAATATATTGCGTTTCAATCGGCTCAGTAGTTTTGGAGTTATAATAAAAAATTGAGGGAAAAAAATATTTTTTTTTACGTGAAAATAGCAAATTTTTTTGGTTAAAAAAAATCATAAAAAATCGAAAACGGCAAAAATCGTTCAGATTTATTGCTTTATCGCAAAGCCACATGTAATAGGAACAAAATGAGATATCGATCATAAAAATCGATTGATTTTTTTCGAATTTATTCACAATTAAGTGAATTCGCTCATTTTCACCAAATTTTAGTTTTTTGTCTGATATACATAAAATTGAGTAGTTAATGTTCTTCTTTCGATTGATTGAATTTTGAAAACATTTTCCCCATGCTATGTACAAATTTTCACATCAAAAATGCATTACATAGTAACATTCGTGTATTTTTTGGCAAAACCCTACCTAGAATATACTGATTCTATTCTTCGGAAAGACATTTGTGTTGGATGAGCTTAAATGTAAATAAATAAATAAATTAAATAGTAGAAAATTTATATTTTATTATTCACATTTATTATAATAAATAAAACAAGAAAATAAATAAATAAATATGTATTATAAACTACAAACTCTGAAATTTTCTTTTAGTCGATTTTCTACTATTGTTGAATAACGAAGTGTTACTCTGAATACTCCAGCAAAAATCAGCCATCATGTGTGCATCCCAGCGACCCTGGTATCGTTCCTCCATTGTCCGGATATCTTGGTGGAATCGTTCGCCCTGTTCTTCACTCAAGTCTCCTAGATTTTCAGGAAAACGATCTAAGTGACTGTGCAGGTAGTGTAATTTGATGCTCATGTTGCATCCAAGATTCTGGAAGTGAGTTAACATCTCTTCAACGTGCGCAACGTAATCATCACCCTTGTTATTTCCTAAGAAATTTTGAATAACCCATACAAACGAATCCCATGCATTCTTCTCAATTTCTGACATTGAACTGCCAAATTCAGTATCGTTCACCAATTTGCGAATTTGTGGGCCATCAAATATGCTTTTTGTACTTAAACAAAAATAACACTCGGATGCGTGGTTCGCTGTTTCTCTCCATAGCATAGGCTTCAAAATTTCCAAGTGTCGTCTGTAAAATGAAAAAAAAAATTGAAATCAGGAATATGAAGAATTCAAATTTTAATTAAGAAATATTGTAATTATAAAATATTCCAAATCTATTAATTTATACTTACTTTACGTTAGAAGACTTCATAGATAAATTCAATCGACATGGAATGCATATAGTACTCGGTGTCCAATGCTGGTTCAAATTGTGCGGATAGATATTATAGCAATCTTGATATGACTTTTGCAATGAAGTTAAGAACCACTTCCGTTTTTTTCCCGGTGATATATTGGCCGCACACATAACAAAATAAATCTGGATCGTTTTTACATGAAAATGTTCTGGCTTTCTGGCTCATTTTTATTAATATTTGAAAATTGTTTTTAACTTCTAAGCTGTATGACTCTAATTTTTGTGTAGGTATTAAATGATGTTTGCGTTATCGCAAACACTTCTTGAATGAAATAAAAAGGGTCAAGGAGATCTTATAAATACTGATACTATAATTTGGGATAACCCTTTGTGTGGATACAGTTTGTCTGTGCTGCAAATTTTTTATTATTCCCAAGAATCCTAAAAAACATTAAGGACTTTTATAAAAAAAAAATTATCCGTTACAGGTAGCTAACGGAAAATAAGAGCACTTCAGCGTACACGCACATTTATGAGCGTTTTATTACTATCCTACCGCAATCGTAAAATTAAACAATCTTTTGTTTATTACTTATTTTTTTTTAATTATTAGAATCATAAAAATGTCATAGAGGTTTTTCCCAAAGGGGTTTTGCCAAAATGCGTGTCGTAAAATGCACCTGAGTTTTTATGTTCTGCATTTTCATTATGTAGGTACAATTTTCTACAGTGCTTGTAAATATGCGATACCTTCAATTAATTGTAAATAAAAATGTAAAGCATGCATCGATTTTTATGATCCATATCTAGTTTAATTCGCATGATATGTAGCTTTACTATAAAAAAATAAAAAGTAATATTTTTTGCAGTTTTCGATTTTTTCCAGATTTTTGTTTTTCAAATTTTTTTTTTTTTTAGCATTTTTTTTTTTTTTTTTGCTAACAATTTGTTTCATAACTTTGAAACTATTGATCGCATTAAAAAAATTTGTACAGTTCTTTAAAGATATTGTAAACCTTAATTTTTGTAAATTTAATTTGACAAAATCGGACTAGTTGTTTTTGAGTTATGACAACATAAGTGGAGAAATGGCTCAAAATATTGTCAATTTAAAAAAAAAAATTTTTTAAAAAAAAATTATCCATAGAATTGAAAAATTTTACCATTTTTGTACTTAGGCAGCCATGATGCATCAAATCTATATAGTGGTTAGTCAAGCCTTTTTTTGCTGTTGACCTGTGTTATTATATATTGACCATTATAAAATAAGATATTAAGCACATATGCTATGCTTATCTATTGACATATATAATAATCGTTCGAAGTCATTGGGCCAGATCGCCTGGGCAGCGACAGGAGAGGCTGTTTATATCTCCCTCTGGGGAGAGGTCGCGGAAACTCTTTTCTATGACAGGGGGCGAACTAAGGACCGTGACGGGTTACCTCACGTTACACTGTGGCCTTAGGTATCAATTGTACAAGATATGACGATCCTCTACGGATACGTGGAGGTTTTGTGAATTGGAACCCGAGACCTCAGAGCATGTTCTCTGCAAATGTCCGAGGCTCTCCGACAGGAGGGTGCGTTATTTTGGTGGTCGAATAGTGACGCCATCGGATAGTTACCTGGTAGGATAGCTGGCTTCGTAGGGAGCCTGAACCTATAGGGTGTATTCGCTGGCAGCACAAAATACCAACTCCTGGTCGCGGTGCATAGTGCCACCCTAGTCTAATCTAATCTAAGTCATGTCTGTCCATTTCTGTTCATATATGCTCATATAAGTTCATTTGTGGTCATACATGTAAATATTACCTCAATTTTCGTTAATTGACACATATGACCATGTATGGAAATGCATGGACATGTATAATTATATATGTAAATATTACCTCAATTTTCGTTAATGCACACACATGAATATATCTGATCACTCATATGAACTTATATGTATATATGAATCATTTATGAACACATAAGAATCATATGTGGATGCATGTGCACTAGGGTGATAACATTTTGCATTTTTTGCAAATATCAAATCTCCCCAGACAAAATCGTGTAGGGCATGGACAAATATTAAGAACTACTGCGTTTTTAGTTTTTCGCTGTCGTTAAAAAAGGTTCCGCACCAAACGCGTTAAAGTTTTGAATCAAACAAAGTTAAATATAAAACTTTTTTTGATGCCTCAACGTCTGACCATCACATCTATATAATTAAGGCATGCTGATATCAATAGTAAAGTCCGTTTTCGAGTCAATGGAATAGTTTTCTTCCAAATTTGCTTACTTATATAAACCATATTTAAAAAAAAATGTTATTAAAAAAAATTTAAAATAAATATATTAAAGGCATTTTAGAAATCGCTGTCGGTGCGCAAGGTTTTTTTACCAAATTGAACTGAAATAGTTTTTTTTATCATTAATACAATATTTGCCATTAGAAAACCCCTGGGGAGAATGTTGTCCAAAAAAAGTTATCACCCTAATGTGCACATGTATGAAGTATATGTGCTCATGTATGGATCCATATATATCGATTTTAAACAGGGTTGACAAATAAACTATTTGTAAGTGATTTAAATCGAACAACATAAAACATACTCTTCTAAAAACCTGTAGTAGGATTCCGTAATTTATTAACGACAATATGCGGTCGTTACATTGTCAAAATTCGATAAATTAACAAATTAAAAGTTATTCTTTAATTTTTCTAACGATTCTTGGCGTTAAAAAAAATCGTTAACTTAACAATAAAAGTTTTTTTTAGTTCAAGTGAACGATTTTTGTCGTTATTTTATAAAATTTCAAACCAAATAAAACTCATATTTACAACTTTTGTCGGTATATCTGGTCAAATATTAAAAAATACAGAATTATGTTTTCGGTAATTCAACCGCCATTTATCGTTAGTTAAACGAAATAGATAAAAATCGTTAGCAAAGTTAGAGAATAACAAAAACATGTGAAAAAGGAAACATTTAAAAATAATTATTTTACATGATTTCAAGCAATTTTAATTCAATTCTGCATACGTTTTGCACAATTAACACAAAATATTTTAAATATTCATATTAAAAAAAAAAAATTCCAGTGCAGTTGTTTTAAGTTTTTAGTACATATTTTAAGATTTTTCATTCATATTATAGGCGCCTAAAACACCTTTTTTAAGTGCATGAAGTTCCTGCTCAAATATTGTAATTTAAAAATAGTTAATATGAAAAATGTTTACTTAAATATCATTTTGTACTAGAAATTAGAACAAAAATTGTAATTGTAAATGTAATTAGTAAAATTGTCGGGCGTTGTGGTGTAATGGTTAGCGCGTTGGACTGTTACACAGATGGTCCCGGGTTCGATTCCCGGTGACGACAACATCAATTTAGAAAAATAATATGTATGAATTTTCTATCACTTATATGTATCGCTGCGCCCACCTTCGGTGTTCCCATAGCACTTAACCCCACCGAAGTAAAATAATGAATCAGGGCTCTGAAACAAAAAGCTTCAATAAATTCGCCAACTCTACATCAGGTGGCGACCAACAACTGTTCTAAGACTTATCATCTCGCGCAATTAAAGTGTTGCCATGTTTGAAGCCCTTCATCTTTCACCACCTTTCATCTCTCCACTATCCCCTTTCCAAAGAAAGCAACACATTAATTAATAGGAAAAATTTCCAGAGTGTTGCTTCTCTTTTTAAGAAAAAAAAAAAAAATTGGGTTATATATACAACGTTTTACTAATTTTTCTTCTAGCTTTTTTGATCGAGTGTACTCATTAAATTAGGCGTTACATGGCTTTAATTTTTGCTCCTGCTTAAGGAGATATTTAAATTTCAATATATTTAAATTCTTGCTTCTAGCTTCTCGTTCCGTCATAATTAGCGTTAAATCTTTACATAAAATATTAAAAAAAAAATTTATGCTGGTTTGAATACAAAAAATAGTGGTTGCCGAATCGAAATCTCGTTACTATCAAATAGTGCAAATGTAAACCGATAAGAATTCTGACAAGTTTTTTATTGAAATCTCTGAATTTAAAGAAAAAATATTGTCTGAAACGTGAAATAATACAAACATTTATTTTCTTTAAACAAAAGTCTACACGTGATACTCAACCATCATCTTTTGAAAAAACTGCTTATCTTTGTTTTAGTTTCCTAAGCAATTTGTCCAGACTTATCTGAATAAAAAAACACACAAAATAGCTGACAACGAAAATTTATTCATATAACCAGGGACCGGAAGTTCATGCAAATACATTTTTTTTTTCCTTAAGTCTGAAAACAGGGTCAACAAAATATCTTTGCGAATCAAAGAGTTTACGTTAAAATGGCATGGATGTTATTTTCTTTAAACATATATGCATATTTTTACACATTTTGCTATTTTTATGACATATTTTACTTATTTAGCTTTAAATGCATATTTTTACTTATTTTGCATATTTTTAATGAATTAGTCGTCAAAAAATATTTTATATTTGACCAAAGCACATATAGACTAAAGAGGATCCATGCTTTTCAATGCCTTTTACGTGTTCTCTTAAATTTTATATGCAATTTGGGATAAAGAGATACAGTTTTTAGTGTTTTTTTTAAAAATTCAATATATATATTTAAAATTTTGTGTTAAATGTGAAAAACGTGTGCAGACAATATATTAAACAGTACGAATTTACTTTCAAATTAAATTAAAATTGCTTAGACACATAAAAATAATTAATTTAAAAAATTTAAGTGAATATTTTTTAGTTTTTAGTGCATATTTTAAGATTTTTGACGCATATTATAGGAGCCTAAAACACTATTTTTTAGTGCTTGAAGTTCCTGTCCCTGCATATAACTAATTTGATATAATAATGGTATTCAGTGAATACTACTATTCACAGTTTCCCAGTGTAGAAACGGTAATAACATATCATTACTGTTCTCACTACCAGTAATGACACCAGCTTACTCTTTGCATTACTTTAACACAAACAATAAGAAATTACTAATAACTAGTTCATTTTCCCATTATTTAAATACAAAAAATAGTGCGTTACTCATAAGTACTTATTTGTACAGGGATTTGAGCCTGGGACTCCATGTAGTCAGTCAACCGCTCTACCATCTGAGCTATTGCGACATGTTATACTTGATAGATTAAAACATAAATGACTCACTGGCACACAATATCATTACTTTCCAGTTTACAAAAAATCAAAAATAAGTAGTTATATATATATATACTTATTACAGTTGAAAAAATAATAAGTCTAAACTAGATTTTCAAAAAATTTCGAGGTCATTACTTTATATTAAAAATAATGATAAAGATAATATAATTTTTGTATTAAAATAATGAGAATAATAACTAGTTATTAGTAAGTCCTTATTGTAAGTAATGCAGAGCGCAAGCTGTTGTCATTACTGACAGTGAGAAAAATAATGACAATTTATTATCGTTTCTAAACTGGGATATTATTTAAATTAATTTAATGAAAGAATGCAATGTCAGCATAAATACTACCAAATGTAATTAAAAAAAATGTGAATAACATATATTAAGGAAGTTAACAGTTTAAGACAATTTTAAAATTATGATTTAATAGTTAACATACGGCCTGAGCAACGAAAAAATTATTTTAATTTAAGCTTGACAGTTTTATTTTTGCAGTTCTTATTTTATTAATATTTAGCAAAAAAAAAAAAAAAATCTACTAATTTTAACTAATTTTTAGTAGATTTTTCTGCTATTTTTTACAGATTTATTTCTATGCGTGTATGAATCTAAAATTCCAAGAAATGTTTACGTATTTTTTTTACACAAGATGGCATCCATATAAATTTGTTGTTACTAGGGTTCGGAAGTTAATGCATTTATAATCGTGTTTTATGTACATAAAATAAGCATAAAAACTCGTAAAATATGCACTTTAAATTTAAAAATATGCATTTATTATTGATTTTTCGACGTTTTTGTTTATTAATGTCATTTGTGCAGGGATATCAGGCAATACCGCTAAAATACCGTTATCGATTCAAAACATTTTCAACTGACTATAGTTATCCCTAAAATACCGTTACCAAAATAATTTGGCAAGTTAAAAAATAAATAATCGCTGTTAATATATACATCTTGGCAAAGTTTGATCATAACCTAGCCAGGTCATTGGAATTCGGGTGATTACGAATTTCAGTCGGTTGGTACAACTGAACATTAGTTTTCACAACAAAGTTCAGTTAATTCAACTAAATTTTAGTTGCAAACACCCAATATATTCAGAAAACTAATGTTTTTTTTTTTTTTTTTTTTTTTAATTAATAATCATATAATTACAAATTATATACTATTACCCTAACCCAGCACTAGCTACTATGGCCTTCGGGCGAGTTGTAGCGAAAACAGACCAGTGCCTCTGGTGGGAATCGAACCCACCACCCCCGCACAGATAAGCCATCACGCTACCAGCTAGCCTACCGGGGCGCACAGAAAACTAATGTTAATATCGCTTTACTAACTGAATTTATAAGTTCGGTACCATTAAATCACATTCCAATTCGGTTGGCACGTTATTTCCCTGTGCGTGAATAACTTTTCAATTCGGTTGGCACGTTATTTCTCTGTGTGTGAATAACTAAAATAAATTTACCCTTAAACACCGTTACCAAAATAACTGAAAAATCGTTATCCTTAAAATCACGTTACCGAAACAACTAAAATACCGTTACTGCTGAAATACTGGTACTGCTAAAATACCGTTACCAAAATAAGTAAAATACCGTTAACGATAAAAACCGCTACCGAAATAACTGAAAATAGCTTCACCCTTACTGATGCCCGCATCGAATCGGTTACCATATATGCTAAGGATTAGTGATGTCACGAATATTCGATCACTATTCGGTATTCGGCATACTCAGCATGTTTTAGCTATATGGCCGAATATCCAAATTTGTTAAAATCAGCGATTTCTCAGTAAAAATATATTAACATTTTTTTAAATTAGGTACACTTAGAATACTATGTACACTTAGAATACTGCAAATATAGTTAAAAACAAATGAAATTTCACTTGAAAATGAACGACTTACATTTCAGTTAATTCAACTAACAGTGCTTTTTACTGTTCAAAAATTGAACCACAATTACAATAGCAAATTAACCACAAATGCAGTAAAAAAATAAACAAACATGGAGCAAAATTGATTATTAATAGGTTTTTTGTTAAAGTTCTGCCTATTATATAGGCTCTAGCTTTTCTAAACTTCGGGTTCTGATGAGATCTTAGCCAGATCGAAATACTAGTATCAACCTAGCTAATATGTTTGATTTGCTTTATTTTTGTAAATATACGGAGGTTGAAAGCTCGTTATAAATTGAAAATAACATAAAAATAATCTCGATGTATATAAAAACAAAAAACTAATATAACTGTAAAAAATATTACTTGAGCCAGAGTACACACTAAAAATTTTTTATATAAATAGAACATTTTTGGTCTTCAAAGTTTAGTAACGTCATGATGCTTGTTAGGAAAAGACCTAACCACGTGGTTGATTACTAAGACAAGAATGGAGCAAAATTGATTATTAATAGGTTTTTTGTTAAAGTTCTGCCTATTATATAGGCTCTAGCTTTTCTAAAACTTCGGGTTCTGATGAGATCTTTAGCCAGATCGAAATACTAGTATCAACCTAGCTAATATGTTGGATTTGCTTTATTTTTGTAAATATACGGAGGTTGAAAGCTCGTTATAAATTGAAAATTTATTTGTTTTATTTTTTAAATAGAAAAAAACTACTGTATAAAGTGAATGTAAAATCATAATACAGTATTTTGATTGTAGTTTGTTTTTTTAAATAAACTACAATTGTAGTCAAAACTTAAAAATAAAGATACTGTATTATAACTCAAACGACTACAAATATTTACAGCAGAAGTTCCCTCATTGTACAAGATTTTTTTTAGAGAATGTTAGAATTATTGCCTATTAACGCAATTGAAGCATCATAGACAATAACAGTTTATTTTTAGCCAAAGTTCAATATTTTTATTAAAATTATCATAACAATTTGGGTTTTACTCGGTATTTTGAACATTTTACTATTCGCCTGAATATTCGGTTTAAAACCATTAACCGTTCGGTAAATTGCCGAATATTCTATTCGTGACATCTCTACTAAAGATGCTTGTTATTTAACAATTTTTAAAATTTTCATTTAAACATTTATCAGACTACATAATTTACAAAACTTTGAAATTTAATGAAAATGCCTTGACAAACTGTGAATGGCCTTAATATTTAGTTTAATTTGTATCATATTTACTGCAGCACTTTTAAAATAAACAAATAAACATTTCTTAAGTATTTTTTAAGCGATAAAGTAGAATTTCATATCAAAATCACTCTTAGTATTCTGAGAATGTATGAAAGAGACAGATCAACAAAAAAAAAATTGAATCAAAAAATAGTATTAAAACAAGATTTGAGATACGACTGAAACCAAAATAAAGAAACTTTGATATACAAATAATTATTTAGTGCAATTGTAAATACGGTATAGCGTAATGGTAATTTAAGCGATACGGATTAAGTGAAAATTTCACTGTAAAGAAATTTTTAAATTAGAATGATAATTAATTAATAAAAAGTGAATATAAAGAAATCTGTTGTTTTAACAAAGTTAAAACTTAAAATTAAAAAAAAAAGAAAATAAGTATTTAATAAGATTAAATTCAATAAAAATCAAAAATTAATTATTATATAATTAAAAAAAATGTTAAATAAATATTAAATTTATCAATATGCAAGGATATGAAAATTTAGATAAAACCACACTAATCAAACTCAAATATCAATTGAAGATAGTTCGAATAAGCATCAAACCATGATTACAAATACCCCACCATTTCGACGTTTGGTTTCCTTGTCAGATCCAAATATTTATCAAAATGTGGATCAACTTACTCATCGTTCTAATTTAAGTTTACATAATCGCGTTAGCCTGGGTTCGATTTGTTTAATACGTCCCGCCAGTAGTTATTATAATAATGATGATGGCATCCGTCTAATGCCAGCATCACCGGTCGGTCAGTGTTGTAAGAGTTATCGTAAGGAACGCACATTGTTTTTATCTTTTGTATTATTTTACATATTTTATTTGGCCATTGGTGCTTTGGGTTTTCAAGTTATTGAAACTCCTGTCGAATTGGAAGAACGTAATACTATTACGATTTTGCGTAATAATTTTTTGATGAAATATCGTGATGTAAATGGTAAGACTTTATTAGTAATAGATTTATATTTTATTAGTACTGCACTCATAGAAAAAGTTAGTTCAAAAGTCTGTTAAACGGTTTTCAATTAGACATTAAAGTCGTGGCAAAACGTCGGCGGCAGTGGCTCGAGACAAAAACAGTAGACGGCTGCAGCTTAATCGCCCGTAGCCGCCAAAATGTGGCCAGCCGTGGCTAGGAGGGGAAAAAGTGTTAGCTGATAATAGGCCGAAGGTTAAATTTCATAAAACTTTGTATGTTACAGCAGGTATAAAATCTGCTAAAGTTAGCAAAAAACTTTAACTAAATATTTGTAGACTAATATCTACAAAATTTTTGCTCTATTAACCTTAAATTTATTAGAATTCAAATAACAGTATATTTTGCTAAATTCAACAGAAATATGTTGTAAAATATTGTAGATTGCTGATTTCTGAAGGGCAGATTTTTATTCTCATATATTATTCTCAAATTTAGCTCATATATAATAAAAAATTGTAAATTCAACATATTTATTTTTGCTGTTATTATTTTACTAATATTTAGCAGAAAAATCTACTAATTTTAGCAGTTTTGTCTGCAACGTAATTTTTAGCAGTTTTAGCAAACATTTTTATTAATTTTTTCTATCAGTGTAAACCACCATTAAACTTTTCACCAAGCAGCGAGCGAAAAAAATAAAATGAATGAAAAAACTCTTGTAAGATTCAAGTAATCTTTTCGACATTGAAATGGTCATCAATTCTTTAGATAACCCGAGTAAAAACAATTATAAGTTTTTTCATATTAAAATATATTATAACATGTGTGGTGTCATGCATGGCCATATCTGATTATATGTTTCTTATGTGGTAACTTATATAACGATATATTATTATATAGCATATATGCTATACATAATAAAATATGACAGATCTATTGTCATATATAATAATACATTATCATATATAACAGAATATATTATCGGATATTGTGATATATAAGCAATATAATAATACAGTGCACTCGAGAAAATATAAACGACCTAATATATGAACACCCCAAAATATGAACATTTTTTTTCTTTCATTGACTACTCTAAAATATGAACTTAGTGCCAAAGCTTTAAAATATGAACAGCTTATTTTTGTATTTTTAACGGATTTTATCAACCTACGCAGTGTTTAAATCTAAACTAACAGGGTAGTGGTTAAATTTTTATTCAACTACATTATAATTTGGGGATTTCCCTAGCTGTTTGCTATTAAATTATCTTCACCTGTCAGTCAAAATTTCTAACATACACGTTTTAGTTAGTGCTCAGTTTCAGCTAGAATTCCTTATTCGTTTTGTAAATATAAATTTAACGTGAAAAGTTCTTAATTATGCATAAAAAAAGTTTTTAACTTTAAAAGAAAAAGCAGAAATTTTAGAACATTTGGGAAAAGTTGCAAGTGTAACTTTTAAACTGTAACTTTTTTAAACTACACCTTTTACAACTGTAATTCAAAAAATATCAATTGAAATTCAAAATTTCCATTTGAAATTCAAAATTTCCATTTGAAATTCAAAAAATATCAATTGAAATTCAAAAATTCCATTTGTAATTCAAAAAATATCAATTGAAATTCAAAATTTCCATTTGAAATTCAAAAAATATCAATTGAAATTCAAAAAATATCAATTGAAATTCAAAATACATCAATTGAAATTCAAAATACATCAATTGAAATTCAAAAATTTCTATTTGAAATTCAAAAGTTTCTATTTGAAATTCAAAAATTATTCCATTTGGAATTCAAACATATCAATGAAAATTCAAAAATTTCCATTTGAAATTCAAAAGTTTCCATTTGAAATTCAAAAATTTCCATTTGAAATTCAAAAGTTTCTATTTGAAATTCAAAAATTTCCATTTGAAATTCAAAAATATTCCATTTGAAATTCAAAAAATTCCAATTGAAATTCAAAATACATCAATTGAAATTTAAAAAAATATCAATTGAAATTCAAAAAATATCAATTGAAATTCAAAACACATCAATTGAAATTCAAAATATGTCAATTGAAATTAAAAAAATTCCATTTGAAATTCAAAAAATTCTAATTGAAATTCAAAAGAATTCCATTTGAAATTCAAAGAATTCCAATTGAAATTCAAAAAATGTAAACAAATCAAAATGTAGACATTAGGCCAACACTTTTTTAAGTATTTTGGTTTATTTTGAGTATTTTGGTTATTTTGTATTTTGGTTTATTTTTAAGTATTTTGGTTTATTTTGAAAACCGAACTATAAAAGTTATTTTTGAAATTAATTTTAAAAAATCTTTTGGGACTCCTATTTTTGTTTTCAATATATATTACATTGTGGAAGCTAAAAAAGTTTCATCAAAGTCAAATTTATTATTCCAGAATTTCATGTCTCTGGGTTCTTTAATTAAGATGAAATGAGGCAGCCACGTAGCCAGAACAATTTTTTACCGGCCCAACAACAAATTATATAACAACAAGAGAGAAATATTATTTTTTTATGTATTGTTCTTGTTGTTTTTGTTGTTGGGCCGGTAAAATATAGTTCTGAGGGGTTCCACTTTCACTCGGTAGTTTCTTGCATTTACTACCATTTTAAAATGACATTCCACAGGATCTTTATGATAGAGTTAAACTAATTTTTCAAATTAATAGTTTCCGACTTCAGCGGTTTCTCTTTATTAATGACAAGCGAGTACGTGAGTGAGTAATCCATCCAAACACTTGCTCTGAACGTCACTAGTTTATACATCAATAGTTGCATGCATAAATATTTTATGGCTTTATGACAGGTTATTACAAATATTTTCCAACAAAATCTTGTATACTCTCCTGCAATAAATGCATTAAAAGTTTTAATAATGTTTTTATCACCCATTACAAACCAAAATACTCAAAAAAAGTGTTGGCCTAATGTATTAATTTCTTAAATTGATTTGTTTAAATTTTTTGAATTTCAATAGGAATTTTTTGAATTTCAAATGGAATATTTTTTGAATTTCAATTAGAATTTTTTGAATTTCAAATGGAAATTTTTGAATTTCAATTGACATATTTGAATTTCAATTGATGTGTGTTTTGAATTTCAATGATATTTTTGAATTTCAATTGATATTTTTTGAATTTCAATTGATGTATTTTGAATTTCAATTGGAATTTTTTGAATTTCAATTGGAATTTTTTGAATTTCAAATGGAAACTTTTGAATTTCAAATAGAAACTTTTGAATTTCAATTGATATGTTTTGAATTTCAATTGGAATAATTTTTGAATTTCAAATAGAAACTTTTGAATTTCAAATAGAAATTTTTGAATTTCAATTGATGTATTTTGAATTTCAATTGATGTATTTTGAATTTCAATTGATATTTTTTGAATTTCAAATGGAAATTTTGAATTTCAATTGATATTTTTTGAATTTCAAATAGAAATTTTGAATTTCAATTGATGTTTTTTGAATTTCAAATGGAATTTTTGAATTTTAAATGGAGTTTTTGAATTTCAAATGGAAATTTTGAGTTTCAATTGATATATTTTGAATTACAATTGTAAAAGGTGTAGTAACTTTTAAATTTTGTTTATTTTTCAAAAATTAATTGTTTTTTTTTAATCCAATAAACAATAAATAAAAAATTTAACATAAGAAACTTTTATTTTTATTGGAAAAAGTTTTTAAAGGTAAAATAGATGCCATTCGCAAATATGAAACAATCTTGCTAAAGTGAACTGGCTTGGTTTTAATTAGTTCATATTATCGCGATTGCACTGTATATACTTAAGTATAAAAAATATTTTTGTGTGTTATATAAGATATGCTTATATAATGACATAAGAATAACGCAATTCAAGATATGATGACATTAAGATTAACAATTTAATTTGAGATATGATTATATATAGTCCAACATAATTAATATTTGCTATGCGTATAAGACATAATCATATATTGTTATACATAACCCCATACATAATATTATATGCGCAGATGTCCAAATTATTTTTCTTTAAGTGTTTTTATATTTTATTAAAAATAATATATGTCATGGGTTATAAGTAAATCGCATTTAATCTCTAAATATATAATTAAGTATATCCACCTTTTATGTTTGGATCTAATTAGATCCAAGTATATATAAATTAATCCAACGGGATATTAGGATATTAAATAAGATATTTTTGGATACCCCCAATTTTGATCCGATATTAATCCAGTAATATATTTGAGGGATATAATCGGATATTACTGCATATACTAATTTTGAGATAAAACTTGAATAAGATTAAATATCGATCTATATCATATGAGATCTGATTTTGTATTTGAGATGTAACTTTTTTTGATCGGGAAAGACTTTTCAAGGTGAAACCATGCATGTCCTTAGGAAAAAGGTATCGAAAATTTTGGAAATAGCTTATATTTCTAAGGGCCGTTATTACAACTTGCCTTTAAAGTAAATGTTAGTAAAAAAGTAACTTTAGCTAAAGTGAGCAATAAAGTGAGCTATAATGTTTTTCGTTATTACAACTTCCCAATAAAATAAAATTAATATTTTTGATAATGTGGCAGAACCAAACTAAAAACCGATTATTGGTTTATGAATTGGTTTATAAAAATACGTAGTGGCAACGTACTTTTATTTATTTGTTTACAAACAAACAATAATTTGTAAAATTCGGTTGTGAAATTCCGGTATTTTCTTCTTTTTCTTTATAGAGCAGAAAATGTGGTAACTTTAAAACACATAAACCTTACGTTTAAAGTTAAAGGCAACAATGTCTTTCCCTTTAGCTTATGGGTCACTTTTAGCTTATAGTATACTTATAATAACGAAAAACTAATAATCTGTCAGATAACATCCGAACTTTAGCTATTGGCAAGTTGTAATAATGGCCCTAAGTCTTATATAAATTTATAAAATTATGGTCAAATAACTATCACAAATTTGGCTCCTAAATTTATAAAATCAAAAAAAAATTAGGTACAGGAAGAGTAATCTGTTTAATTTTTTCATTATCGGTTTAAACACCGTACCTTAGCAAATAACTACCCAAGCAGAAAAATACAATCGGCTCAGTGTTGGCAAAGCGTCGGCTACGGTCGGTTTTGCATTGGTAGAACGTGGGATTAACAATATTGACAGTATTGCCCTATTACCCAATTGATAACAGTGGCCAACCGTTGGTTTAAGCGAACTTGATACCGTTGGCTTAACGTTGGTCATCCTAAAAATTGGGGGCTTTTAAAATAGCTTAAATTAAATTACTTTTGAGCATTATGTATAATCAAACGCATTTAAAAAGCTGCGATACAGTTCGGTATAAGTCTTTTACA
>CM037852.1:97466156-97507169 GCA_021234595.1 Delia radicum
TTTTGAGCGACATCATCACGTACAGCTGCGACATTTTCGGTCGATCGACCTGGTCGATGGCGCGTTGTTGTCTTTACATCACAAACAGAACCAGTTTCCGGCAAATTTATCCATTAATCTCTTTACAGTTGACTCTTTTGGAGCATTATTGTGACCCCAAATTGATCGCAATTTGCGAACTGTAGCCGCAAAACTTTCACCATTTTGATAAAACAATTTCACAATGAGAATGCGTTGTTCATTCGTGTAGCGCTCCATTTTTACTAACCTCGTACCTTCTACTAGCAAACAATAACAATTGTTCAAATGTCAAACAATGACACTTCGAATGTTGCCAGATTTAAAAATTGCGTTCTTTTGGGACACCCTTTATAATAATATTTGACTATGTACAATGATATCATTTCCTTTACAACTTTTTTTACTCGGGATGCCATTTTTGTGATCAGCTTTGTTATAATATGATAACGAATTATATATATGACTATATATGATTATAAATACCGCAATAGATATTGGAACTTTTTTTTATCGGTTACATTAAAAGATTTTTGTTTAACATCGGTTAGTCATACACATTTCGTTACTTTTCTGATCTTTTCAGTTAAGTTATGAATGATTCATTTATGTTTACTAAATACTTTTTATAAAATTATTTTTAATGCTGACCCAATTTTTTTTTAATAACCGCTTAAAACAATATTTTTTTTTATTTTGTATAAACTAAACTGGATAAAATTGTACAAACAAAAATTAAAATTCATATCATTTCAAATTCCCAGAAGTGCATATTTATTTTGATATTTTTAAAGAAGAACACAAAACATAATTACCATTTAATTGTTTAATAAAATGTAGTACATATTTGTTGTTTTAAATCTTTATATTTTTTGTATAATTAATAATTTTTTTTATTTTATTTTTATACTTTAAAACATGAATGGTAATTAATAAATTTAACAAGAGAAACTTAAAAATAAGTAATAACAAATCCCCCTCCCCAGCTATAACAACAATTATCATGACATAAATTATTATTATAATAAACATAAAAGTAAAATTGATATTTAAAGTAAAAATATTAAAGATTTTACTTAAAAAAAAATTAATATAGTTTAAAAATTAATTCTAAAATAAAAATATATATCTATGGCAATTATATAAATAACTTAAAAGAAGAAACAAATATTTATGTAGATTTTAGTTTTTAATTGAAAAAATAAAATAAAAAATCTTCAAAAAAAACCCCATAAAAACAACTTTAATATTTTAAAATAAATCTGCGTAAAAAAATAACAAAAAAAAAAAAAAAATGTCTGTATTAAATTAATAATTTGATACATTTAACAATAGTTTCACAATATGCATTAAAAATAAAAGCAGTTTACATTAATACATACAACCGAAAGAAATATGCTAAATACACATGCATCATAATAAAGGTATTCACTTCACAATTGTTTACTCTTGCAAAATGCAAAATTTTTTACAACAAACACAAAGAAAGTAATAGGATAAAAAATCAAAATCCCAATAAATGCAATATATTTTGCATTTGGCAAGGATTTAAAATTCTAAAATGAATATCTTCAATAATTAGAAGAAAATAAAAAAACAAAGAAAATGTTTTGTAATTCGTTATTAAAAATTAAAAATACATAAATAAAAAAGATATTAGTTTTCGATACAAATGTTATTAATTTAAATTTTACCTTTTCAAATTTATTTCTAATTTATATATTTTTTCAAATTGAAGGGCTTAGTGCAAAAACTTGATAAGCCACAAAATTAAAATAATGAAATAATCGCCTTCAAAGTTTAAAAACAATGTAGAATATAATGATTTAACTAAACTAGACTGTAAGCATACATAGTAGGTGCTTAACCCTCTAAAAAATTGAACCCAAATTCGTATTCAGTGCACTATTAAAACGCGAGAAAGCTTTAAAGTTCAAATTTTGTAAAAATTCAAAAAATAATTATTTTTTAATTAACTGAGATTTCCAACAACTAAAACACTTATTTAAGTTGATTTAAAACTCTTGAAAATTAAGTATAGGTAAGATTGAAGTATTACCTTTAATAATCAGTCCTTATTTTTCTTCAAGGACGAACAGGATTTTATCAGGATATCTCTAAAGGATATTGTCTTAACTTATAAAGTAATGGACGGATCGTTTTGAAATTTGGTATAGAGAAGACAATCAGTAATAGTAGCAAAAGTCTAAAGTTTGAACAAAAAATATTGAAGTTAAGATACTTTTTCGCCCTATTTCACATTTTGCAAAAAGCGAAAATCGCCATATCTTCTTAAAAAGAAGCACAAAAAAGTTTATTTTTGGATTGTGGTTATGTCTTGATAAGAGCAATAATTTTTGGTACAAACTTTTGTTTTACTTGCATTAGTTTTCGAGATAAATTTTAAATTATTTTTGCTCATATCGCCGAAAGTAGTCAGCGAAAAACATTTTTTTAAGAGAAATTATTATTTTTTTTTGCGAGACGAATACATGGTATGAATTTCATTGCAAAACAAAAACCGGGCATTAGAGGGTTAAGGAAGGCTCCCATCACATACCCGTTCATGGATGGATAGAAATCCACCGGAAACTAATTTTTTACAAAAAAAAAGTGTGGCTTATCAAGTTATTGCACAAAGATAAGTAAAGAAGTTCATAGTCTGAAAAATTGTAGCAAATTAGATGGTCTTTCTTGATACTTGATACATGTAAAAAGTGCCAAAATGTGTCTTCTATTACATGACCTTCTTCGGAAGACTATAAAACAGTAAAAACAATTATATTAAGTCAATGTGGCTTATCAAGTTTTTGCAGAAATTTTATTTAGAATTTTTTAATTTTGAATTTTAATTTTGAATTTAGAATAACTGGATAAGCCACAAAAGTTAAAATAAATCATACATCGATGGTTTCTTAAATGATTAGATCATCTGTTGGAAAATAATCTTTATCCACCATACTTCAATCAATATATTTACAAAAAAATTCAAGTTTGCTTTTATTTTCTTCAGAGTTAATCTTTTTCTTCAGAAGTGTATGTTATTGGTGTGGCATATCATGTTCTTGCGTAAAATATATATTGAAATATAGTGGAATTGTAAAAGTAACATTTGCTCTAGATCTGAAAGTATTTGGAATATAGCTTAAATCATTTAAGTGGATATTGATACCACGTTAGGTAATGCAATGAACACATAAAATCATTTTTTGAAAACGTGTGGCTTATCATGTTCTTGCACTAAGCCCTTCAATTTATTTATACCCAAAAGAAATAAACAAACATTTTTCTTTAGAATTTTTTTTTTTAAATTTAATTTTTAAAATTCCAGATCAAAAGTAAAAAAGTTTATATAAATATGCATACCCCAATACACAGTGGGGACATTTGGACCTTTGTAGAGCAAAATTTGCTTACAGTTCACAGTTTTAAACGAATTTGAAAAAAATTTTAATTTAAAAAATAGCTGACAAAATTTCGAATCGATTCGTTATGACCGATTTTTAAAAGTGATTTATTTTATATACTCAATAAATCGTGATATTCAGTGAAATTTCCATTTTTTTGTCGATATTTCTGCTATAAATATATCGTCCATTAAATGTTAGATCCGCCAAAATCTGATCGGGGTCATTTAAATTCCTTTATATTTTGTACACGCATTCTCTAGAATGTCTATTAGTCACTACCGTTTTCAGTTTCTGTAATTTATATACACTCGCGTTTTTATTCCCGCTTTTAATTTTTTAAAAAATCAAAAAAAAAAAAGCTAAAAGTAGTGAACTTTGAAGAGCCATATTTCCCAAAGTAGATAGACTATTTCAAAGATTTAAAAAGCTTATGAAAGTTAAAATTGTCTACTCTACGATTTGTAATTAAAAAACAACCACTTTTTTGCGAAAATGCATTCATAATGCAATTACAATTTTTGATTGCATTTTGCACTTTTTCCCCGTCCTTCGATTTTTGAAACGTCATTTTTAAAAAATTTATGGTCTTTGGAATAAACAACCACTTCGACTTTTTTGGAACCAGAATGCTAACTATTTTAAATAATTTTTTCAAAACAAGCTTACTACATTTTTTCATAAAAAATTAATTTTTTAGGATTTTAGTTGTTGTTTTTATAATTTGAAAAAAAAAAAATCATAACAGCACGGAACTTTGAAGAGCATTATCTTCTAAAGCATTTTGAATATTTTCATAATTTAAAAGTCATTTGGAATCTGTAGTTGTCTAGTTTACGAATTGCGGTTCAAAAATCGCGTGTTTTTTCTAAAATGCATTTTAAATGCAAATGCGATTTTTTAATGAACCTTTCATTTAAAGTACATTTTTGAAAAAGAGACGGTTTTTTTTTGTATTTGTCGTTATGTTACAAGTAACTTTTTTACTTTCTAAGTTAAATTTGAAGTAACAACAATAAATATAGAGCGAAAATAAAAAGAGCTTTGAAAAAAACGAGCTTATTACTTTATTAATAGCAAACAGCTCTCATGCAATTGATACGATTATAAGTCGCATCACATTTTTTGTCAAACGTTTGCTTAAATAGCAGAATTTGTCGGCAGTTAACCCTAGAGACACCCGATGAATATATATATAAGTCACCTAATGAATATATTGTTATCTATGAAAATGCACTAGTGTCAACCATTGGGTTTTTTTAAAGTTTTTTCTCTATATGTTGTAAAAAAAAGTAATTATCAATTTCTATTTGGTATTTGATAATATGATCTTAAACCAAACAAAATTAAAATTCTTTTAACTATATTTATATCAACTAATATGGAAAATCAAAATATAAAAAAATCACAAAAATATGTATTCCTGGAATGGGGATCGAACTAGGAACCTTCTGACTGCAAACTTTTTTAAACAAAGCATTATCATTTTTATAAAATAAATGTTCTAACAGTGGTTAGACTTTTAAGCCGTTGACAATCCCCAGCCAATTCTTTTTTGTAGACCACTGAAATCATTGTAATACAAATACTGGCAATACGCTTTTTGGAAGCACTTTTAAAGCGTCATAAACAAGTGGCCGGTCAGTAATTTATTTACAATTCTACGGTTAACCAGTGGTATGCCATAGCTTGATTTTTTGTACCACTGGCAGTTTCTGACTGGAATATAATAATTGATAGCTTAACAACAAAATTCTTCATCGGTTTTACAAAATTCGAAGTCTAACCAACTATTCCCAGCAGTTATCATTCACTTACTAAGCTATCAAGTATTATATGTCTCGTTAGCTCATTGTTAAGCGCTGTCGACTGCCAATCTGGGTTTGAATCCCGGCGAGACCAAACAATTATACATAAACTTTTTTTAATTTTATTTTGGAAAACAAATTTTTAGACCACATATTTCACCATAATTTTGCCAACATTGGAAATTTTGTTTGCCCAGTGCTTGTCCGACACTTTTTGAACATACGCACCTTTGGTCTACCGATGCTATCATTTTGGGATTGGGAAAGCACTTGTTGCCAGCACTTGTGCCACTTGCTAAATTGCCTTGTCAGCGGTCGTCCTTTTGTGTTTTTCTGGCTGGATTATTATACTCAAATGTGTGCTTAAAGCGATCTTCTTTGGACGGCTGAATTTTAGCTGTTTTAAAAAATTGTGAAAAGAAAACTGCAGAAGATTTTTAAATTCTGTTTTGTGTAAAATTTGTCAATAAGTGAGGTGTTTAAAAAATTCTCGGCCTCCAAAGTAGGGTCTACCAAAAAAAGTTGTATTGTTGGAACGCAGCTTTCAGGGTTTTTTTATATGAAAAGAGAAGCAACACTCAGGAAATTCTTCCTATTTATTAATGTGTTGCTTTCTTTGGAAAGGGGATAGTGGAGAGATGAAAGGTGGTGAAAGATGAAGGGCTTCAAACATGGCAACACTGCAATTGCGCGAGATGATAAGTCTTAGAACAGTTGTTGCTCGCAGCCTGATGATGAGTTGGCGAATTTATTGAAGCATTTTGTTTCATAGCCCTGATTCATTATTTTACTTGGGTGGGGTTAAGTGCTATGGGAACACCGAAGGTGGGCGCAGCGATACATATAAGTGATAGAAAACTCATACATATTTTTTTTCTAAATTGATGTTATCATCAACGGGAATCGAACCCGGGACCATCTGTGTAACAGTCCAACGCGCTAACCATTACACCACACATTACGCCCACACAACGTGGTTTCGATAAAACGCGTTTAAGTTCAATTTTCTTGCACACATTGAATGGAATGCATTTAGGCAAAAATATTGCTTCACAAAAATTGCTGTATCTCCTAAACTATTTTGAAAAATCCTTTTAGGATAATATTTCTGAATATCTAAAAAAGCTAAAAAAATATGTCAAAAATCGAAAATTTGTTTTTTCCAAGACCCCCTTAACTTTCGTAGATTTCAAAACCATATTTTTTTTTTAGCATTTTAACTTTAATTTCCTGGTATTGATGCACAACTGCCAAAAATTTAAAAGTGGAAATATCTCAAAAACTAACCATACGATTTTACAAAATGTTGGCATATTTGCTATAAGCGTGCCGAGATTATTCGAAAATGATGTATTACTGCAAGATTAGGTCTCTTTTGGTGTTTTATAGTGTATTTTTTTTTTTTTGTTTATAAAATTTTTAAAGTTTTTAGCGAATTGCAGACCAACCAGTTTGGTTTAAATAAGCGTGTTTGCATACAAATACACCACAAATATTGAAAATAACTTAATCATGGATCAATATAAATGCATTTCTTTTTAATGGAAATTTTATAAACATAAAGATGGCAGCTGCATTAAAACAACTACAACAATATATTGTATAATCGATAACAATAAAATAAAATCATTAAAAATAATATAAAAAAATTAATAAAAGTTCATTGGCCCTAAAATTGTTATCGTAAATAAAAAATAAAATAATTGTTTGGCTTTACAAATTATCAATTTTAAAATTATCTATTCATATTAATAAAAAAAAAATCAAAAAATTTCAAAACCCCATTTAAAATGTTGTTTTATTCAAAGAAAAAGCGCCACATTTTAATAGAATTTATATAAATATTAATATAATAAAAAGCATATACAAATTATTATATAATATTGAAAGCAAAAACAACTCCCTTCTACTCCTCCTCAACCTATCTCCCCTCCCCCGCCCCTTAACTTAGGTAACCTTATCAAACACATTAACCCCACGTAAACGTAAATTAATACAAAAAAAAAAAAAAAACACAAATATTTAACACAAAATAAATAAAAATATAAATAAATCCAATTACAACCAAGATTATAAAAATAAAAAAAAAAGAAAAAAAAAGAATTAAAAACAAAATAATATTATTATAAACATATTATGTATGTAAGAATTTAAGTTAACTTGATAAGTGAACAAAAATATTACAAAAGAATAAAATTCACATTTTGAAATTCAAAATAAACCTGTTTTTATGGTGTTTTTATTCGTGGATTTTTAAAAACCGTGGATGGTAACCGATTCTATACGGGTATCGGTAAGGGTAACGCTAGTTTCTTTTATTTCGGTACGGTATTTTAGGGGGTAAAAATTAGTGTCCGACCGAACTTATTTTTTTTCGGCCGAAGCCGAACTTCGGCCATAAGATCAATGTTCGGCCGAAGACGAACTTTTTGTTTTAATAAGAAAAAAAATATAAATTGTGTTTTAGATCAATAAATTTAAACCAAAAAGTTATTAAACCTAAACAAAAATAAAAAATCATAGGTATATTTTTTTTAAAAATCATATTTGAAAAATAGTTGTACACTCAAAAAAAAAAAGTTTGTAAAGTCAGCAAAAAATGTTGCTGAATCAGTAAAATTTTAGTCAGGAGGGTGCTAGCAAAAAACTGCTAATGTCAGCAAAATCTTTTGCTGAAAATCAGCGAGCTGATTTTTAGCAACAAAATTAGTAGATTCAGCAAAAGTTTTGCTAACACTTAGTAGATTAGAAATAAAAAATCGTTGGTAAAAATTAATAAATTTTTTGCTGAATTTTAGTAGACTGAAAAAAAAAACGCAAAAAAAATTGTAAAAAAATTTTAATTTAGTTAATATATTTGCTGAAAATCATAAAACATATTTTTGTGATTCTTTTAAAAATAACTTACAATAATTACGAAATATAAAAATTTACTGTTCACTATTAAAACTTCATTTTCCCACATTGATGTCATGAATTAATTTAATATCTGAAAATATATAGAAATAAATATATATAACATAACAAAAATTTTCTTTCAACTACTTACATCAATGGTAGTCTAAATGATGCTTTCTTTTAAAGGACGCAACTGCCGAAGATAATTATAGAAACGAAACGAAAAATAAACAAAAACAAACGAAACGAAAAAAACAACCCTTTTTTTTTGCAATAAGAAAAAGGAACCATACTAAGATGTGTGTATTTGTATTTGTCTTTCGCTTTACTCTGTCTACATGTCTGTATATGTTTGTTTGCAATTTGACCACACTAGATTATTAATCTATTAACATTTATTATAGAAATACATATTAAATTTAAATATTTTCTTTTGTCTTTTATTTTATTAATAGACAATTATTTTCACAAGCCGGTGACAACGCAAAATTTAAGTTGTTTTAATCCTCAATTTTGTTTTATGTATGAAAAACAGATACAAAAGTCTTCCATGGTTGATTTTTTTATATGTCGTATTAAAGTTGTACTTTTTAGTATCATTTTCCTCTTCTCTACTACATGTTGACATGCCGCGACATCTGCTTCATTCTGTGTATATCTTTCAATCTGGTTGTCGTCCACACTATTAATGTGCTTATCAGCACAATTTTTTTAGCAAAATTAATTAGTAAAACATTAGTATATTAGTAAAGCATTAGTATAAAACAGTTAAGTGCTGAATAAGTATAACAAAAATTTTAGCTGAAAACACGATTTTAGCAAAAAAATTTTGCTAAAAAATAGTATACCTGCTTTACAAGACGTTTTACTAACTTTTGTACTAACTTATCTTTTTGAGTGTGCTATTTTAAGCAAAAAAAAAAAGAATAAAATATTTGTATTGTACTATATTTTATAGTCAAAGAAAAATATTTGATCGATTTTTAAGTTAATATAGAAAAAGAAAACTTAAACTTTAATGTTTAAAATTAAAAAGTTTGATATTGTAATGACTGAAAAGCAATTTGTCCACATTTACACCATGTAAATTGTTTCGTCTTATCAGAATACAGCTGTCCGGCAGCGCTAAAAAGCTGTTCGCTAGCTACACTGGTTGGTGGGGCTGATAAATATTTTATTGCTATAGCTTTTAACTTTGTAAATAGACTTGAATTTCAATACTCAAATATATTTATATATCTGGGTCTTAAAGGCTCCGTAATAAACATTTCAATTTCTTTTTCTATAAAATTTTCATTTGGTTCTGTTACTTCTAAGTCTGGTTCTGCATCATGTCTATCCCAAATTACGATTACTTACCACTCGAAATTAACTGCAAAATATAAAGTATACGTGTATTTATCGCATTTGATTACTTGCTTATAAGTTTTGTAGGTATATTTCTGGGAAAAAAAATTTTAAACTTTTTTGGCTCTTTTTTATTTAAATATCTTTTTTTTTTTTGGTATTCTATCATATTCAACATTGTATTTTTTTTTTGTAGTTTTTTTGTAAACTCTGAGAAGTAAATATAACCACAGTTGTTATTTATTTATGCTTTTTATTAAATAATCATAAAAAGTTCGGTAGTTCGGCCAAATTCGGCCAAAATTTGGCCGAACACCGAACTTGGCCGAACTTCACTTTTTGGCCGAACTCGGTCGGACACTAGTAAGAATATTTCAGTTATTTCGGTAACTGTGGTTTTTTAGCGGTAACGGTATTTTAAGGGTAACGTTATTTTAGTTATTCAGGTAATGTCAATGCACATCGGTATTTATATATAACAAAACAATTATATACATCGCTCGTGAGACCAATTTTGGAATATGGATCTGTGATTTGGGATCCATTATCCATTGTTTAAATTGGAAAAATTGAATCAGTGCAAAAACAATTTTTGCTGTTCTGCTTACGAAGCACCCACCCTAATACCATTAACCCTCTAATGCCCGAATTTTGTTTTGCAATGAAATTCATACCATGTATTCGTCTCGCAAAAAAAATAATAATTTCTCTTAAAAAAATGTTTTTCGCTGACTACTTTCGGCGATATGAGCAAAAATAATTTAAAATTTATCTCGAAAACTAATGCAAGTAAAACAAAAGTTTGTACCAAAAATTATTGCTCTTACCAAGACATAACCACAATTCAAAAATAAACTTTTTTGTGCTTCTTTTTAAGAAGATATGGCGATTTTCGCTTTTTGCAAAATGCGAAATAGGGCGAAAAAGTATCTTATCTTCAATATTTTTTGTTCAAACTTTAGACTTTTGCTACTATTACTGATTGTCTTCTCTATACCAAATTTCAAAACGATCCGTCCATTACTTTATAAGTTAAGACAATGTCCTTTAGAGATATCCTGATAAAATCCTGTTCGTCCTTGAAGAAAAATAATGACTGATTATTAAAGGTAATACTTCAATCTTACTCATACTTAATTTTAAATCAACTTAAATAAGTGTTTTAGTTATTGGTAATCTCAGTTAATTAAAAAATAATTATTTTTTGAATTTTTACAAAATTTGAACTTTAAAGCTTTCTCGCGTTTTAACAGTGCACTGAATACGAACAGTTTCTTCGCAAAACTTTTAGCTAATTCACTTTTATATCGAACTATATCAATTTCTGAGTATAAAACACTAATTCGAAGCATTTGGGTTCAATTTTATAAACGATGACAAATGTCATCGTCAGGCGTTAGAGGATTAATAATCTACCTTCATATACAACCAGACTAAACCTCGTTAAGCTTCCGACTCTGAAAAGTAGAAGGACAATGCTAAACGTTACATTTTTATTAAATTTGATTAATGGTGATATATGCTCCGATTTCCTGTTAGAAAATTTTGTACTTTTCGTTCCTCCAAGATCAACACGTAATTATATACTCCATTCTATCGTCAAATGTATGCTGATGCTGATCCGTTTATAAGAATGTGTAATGATTTTAATAATCTTTATAATTTGTTAGATTTTTCTTCAAATGTTAATATTATTAAACGCAACACCATTTTGTTTTTAAATTCTTCTATTTAAAAAAAAAAAAAAATATATTGTACTTTTATTAATTTATAATTTTATAATTTTTATGTTAATAGTCTGTAAGGATAGACTTAAATAAATAAAAAATAAAAAAAAAAAAAAAAATAAAAAAAAAATTTTTAGCCTCTTAATACCCAAGTTCCAATGACTGGCTAGTTTACGATCAAGCTTTGGCAAAATATAAAGGGTCCGCCATATAACGTTTTTTTTCCGATGCCGATTTTCCCAAAAAAATCATCTTTTCAGATGATGCTCATACTGCATGGCCATTTGAATGAAATTATTTTCCATTATTAACCGGAAGGATTGTACTTTCAAATAAAAAAGAAATTTGAGAAAATATTCAGTAGTTTTTTTTATAGCATTTTCAAAAAAAAAAAGTTATTTGGCGGACCCTTTATATATTTACAGCGATTTTTATTTCCAGATCTTGTCAGATTATTTCTGTAACGGTATTTTAAGGATAACGCTAGTGTTTTGAAATAAAACATGTTTTGTACGTGTTTTTCCATACATTTTTTGCACCAAAACTCTTGTTTTTCTCCAAACACGTAAGTGGAAACATAGTATGATTAAAAAAAATTCCAATAAACAAAACTGTCTGTTTTCCGTTCGTCATAAACGAAATCTATATACCATATATTTTTTTTTAGAAAACTAGACAATTTATTATTCACATTTAAGATTTTATTGATTTGTATAAAGACAATATTTTTACTATGATAACAACTTAAAGAAATAAAAGAAAACGTTATAAGAAATTTAAATTATATGAAGTTGATTGATTATAAACAAATAAATTTTTTAAAAGAAATAAAATCTTTTAACCATATTTGATTTTGTTAGAAAGACATATTTTAACAAAAATTATGAAACTTTTTTCCACAACAAACCTTATAGACTTTTTCCCGTAAAAAATTGACAAATTAAAAAATAAGAAATTAAATGCTTATTAAAAAATAAATATCGTTTTCATATCATTAAAGGTATTGTAATTTTTGCATAAAAAATACTATCCCAATGTGTTCAATTAGATTTTAGTAAAATTATAATACTTTTGTAGCAGCCCAATCTTATATCTATGTGTTAAAAAGTGGGCAATATGTTTTTGGAAAAATGTATTTTAAATTAACTGGCGCGGATTCGGGGGGAGGGACAATTTGATATTTCCTCTCTCAAAAAAAAAAATTTCAATAAAAAAATTTTAAAAAGATTAAAAAAGTTAATCAAAAATACTCCAATTTCCCTCGCCAAATCTTTTCCTTTAACCGCGCCTGGAATAACACAATAAATTACTTTTGTTTCATCAAATACTTTACCGTTAAGAACAAATAAATTCAAAATTTCAAATATGTTTTTTTACAAAAACTTTTTTATTTTTTTAATTTGATAATTAAGACCAGAGAAAGCTTATTTTGATACGAGGGGCGGATCAATAAGTCCGTGACTTTTCGAACTTCTCTCGTAGTTATATGAAATGCAACACTGCTCCCATCAAGTACCACCTGTTAATAGACTACTGTCAAATTTTGAGCAAGTCATGTCATTTACTTTGCGTTTAACAGCTGTTCAAAACATACAACTTCGTGGATTTTTTTTAAAAATGGAAAAAAGTGAATTTCGAGTGCTCATTAAACATTAAAACAAGAAAAAAGTTCTTTTTCATCAAGATAATGCACGGGTGCACACGTGTGCAGTCTCAATGGCAAAATTCCATGAATTGGGCTACGAATTGGTACCCCATCCGCCATATTCTCCGGATTTAGCCCCAGTGACTATTTCCTATTTCCAAACCTAAAGAAATGGCTAGGTGGAAAGAGATTTAGCTCCAACGATGAAATTATTGATCAAACAATGCCTATTTTATGGACCTCTAAAAATCCTATTTTTTTGGAAGGGATACAAAAATTGGAGAAACGTTGGACTAAGTGTATTGAGCTAAAAGGAGATTATGTTGAAAAATATATTTTTGTTTTTGCAAATAAAAAAAACTGTTTCATTCAAAAAGTGACGGACTTATTGATCCGCCCTCGTAGTTTCCTTGTTAATTGTTTTTCCGAAGTTTAAAGGCATGATACATTTTGAAACTTTCATACATTTTTATTATAATTTTTTTTTTTTAAAGAAAATTAAAAAACTCAACACATTTTTGATAATAAATCCATTAAACATTGTTGCTTCCGAAAAACTCTGATACCGGAATATTTTCACGTAAAAAAAATTTAATATAAAAATTGTTGTACTTGTACTAAAAAAAAAAAAAAACACCTGAGAAATGAAACAAAATTTTTAGATGCTTTATATATAAATAAAACAGTTTTCGATGTCTTAACTTGTTTATTACAAAATAAGTTAAAGACAAAATTAGTAAAATGATTTAAAATATATCATTAAGAAAGTTTTCTTGTTTGGACAAAGAAAAATACAAAATTAACAATTTGTCAATAAGTGGGCTGTTTGAAAAGTTCTCGGCCTTTAAAGTAGGTGTGTTGTTGGTACGCAGCTTTACGGGACTCGCGGTTATCTGAAAGCAAAACGGGAAACGGGGATTTGGTTAGTATGAATGCTTTCGTCGTCCCATGCTCAATTATGAAAAAAAAAAATATTTATCCAAATGGCGGCAGCTTAAAAATGAAATATCGATATTTGACAATTTTTTTTTGTAGTCTAGAGTAAAACACAAAACCATTTTTTTCCAGATGATTGAGCATGTGATGATAGCCACGTCTATTCAGCCATATATCATCAAAATCGGTTCAGTAGAACTTGAGAAAACCTGCGTACCAGTTTGAAAAACGGCGTTTCGAGAAAAAATGCATTTAAGTGAATTTTTTGGCACACAATGAATGCCTCATTTAGGCATAAACTTTGCTTCACAAAAATTGCTGTATCTTCCAAACTATTTCGAATTTAGAAAAATCCTTCTAAGATAATATTTTTCAATATCCAATCTAAAAAAAATATGAAAAAAAAAAATCAAAAAATTTTTGTTCCAACCCAGAAGACCCCCTTAAGACCTGCTAACTTATTTCACAATAACCAAAGTTTAGGGCTCAGAAATAGTTATGAATGTAAAATTTGTATGGAAAGTTAAACTCTGGTTATTTTCAGCAAAGTTGCTTTCACTTTTCAATACAAAATTGCTTGAAGTTTAAGTTAACTAAAGGGTCCGCCAAATAACTTTTTTTTTTGAAAATGCTATAAAAAAAAACTACTGAATATTTTCTCAAATTTTTTTTTTTATTTGAAAGTACAATCCTTCCGGTTAATAATGGAAAATAATTTCATTCAAATGACTGCCTCGGCTGGCCATGCAGTAGCCTACACGATCGGTCCAATTTTTAAGCACATTATCGATTGTGTGCAGCTTTATTTCACCAATGGCTTCATGAATATTGTCCTTTAAAGCGTCAATTGTCTCTGGCTTGTTGGCGTAACACTTATTTTTGACGGCACCCCACAAATAATAGTCCAACGGTGTCGAATCGCAGCTCCGAGGTGGCCAAACGACAAGCTCTGCGGCTGATAATGCGATCTTCAAAAACAGGGCGCAAAACATCGAGTGTAGCTTCGGCTGTGTAGCACGTAGCGCCGTCCTGTTGAAACCAAATGTTGCCAATATCCTCCTCTTCAATTTTTGTGAACAAAAATTCGTCTCAATGATGTCTCCGAAATGTTCAATTGTTGAGAACGACGGTGAAATGATGTTGAATGCGCTTCACGCACACTTTCTGCCACAGCAGCAATATTCTCGGGTGTACGCACTGTTTTTGGCTTTTCACGCTTTGGTTTATCGATGAGGATGCCAGTTTCTTTCACTTTTTTCACAAGATAACGAACATACGGAGCTGACGGTGCTTTTCTTCTTCTAAAATTCGTACGCAATTTTCGCACACATTCTGCAACATTACCATGATTTTCAAAGTAATGTCGCAATATTTCCCAGCGTTGTTCAAGCGTATACACAACCATATTCGTTCAGCGGAAGGATAAAACTAATTATCTGTCAATCAGACATGAGCTAAGTGTTACCATTCACGAAATAAGCACTAGTTTAAAAAAAGTTAGATGGCGGACCCTTTTTGTTTTGTTATTCATTCATTTGCAAAATTAATAAAATTCCAATAAATTTTTTCGGTATTTCTTATTAAAAAATTAAAAAAGTAATAGAATAAGCATTTTGTTAAAAATATCGATAAATCGTGCATTTTGTAAAACATTGATCAAATCGTTAATAGGGAATTACGATACTAAAAAAGGATTTTTACTGAAAAAACTCTAGGAAATCGTTCTAACGCCGATTTCTAACCGATTTGGATGAAACTTAAATATTTAGTACCGAATCCAAATCCAAGGTTGGAACTCATATTTGTTGTCATCTCCTATTACACTACCCAACGAAAAAAAAACTGGTTTTGGAACACATCTTTTTTAATAGAACTATCCCAGCAAAACCACACATTACCAAATAATGGGTAAAATAATATATCGCCATAGGGCTCCACACATTACAATTCACCTTACTTCACTGATGAATTTTACAGGCGATGAGCTTAAAAGTAATGGCTGAGCTAATTACCTATTAGGGGGTAGATTAACTTGTTACTTATATGGTTACCGGGTTGGGAAAAGTAATGTGACTATAAAGAGATTTTCATAAAAAAAAATTTAAAAAAAAAAATTATAAAAAAAAATGATTACAAATATTTTTTTTAATTAAATAAAAAAGTGCTCGCTCTGAGATCTAACTCCTTGGTAACCACTTATTCTATCATTGAGTGAGTAACCACTCTTATTAATTATCTTAAAGTAACCACATATTCTTTCACTAGACTGAAAATATAAAATCAACCACTCGATATCCTCCACATCTTTTGATTTCAACCAAACTTGGTACAGAAGATGTACATCATATAACTATAACCTTGTCCAAATATACGTCAGCTAATCCCAGAGGATCTCGAAATATCGCGTTTCAAAATGTGAAAAATATTCGAAAATTTAAATTTTAATTTTTGTACATAATATTCCAATGGCTTAAGCTACAAGAGTCTTTTGCTAGTACAGTAAAACCCGGTTAAGACGAACCCCGAGGGAGCAAAAAAATTAGTTCGTCTTAAGCGAGGTTCGTATTAAGCGGGGGTTTTTTTAACGATAAAAAATATGTATTTATTAAAACAAAAACAAGATTTTTACATAAATAAAAAATAAAATTAGCATTTCATGCATTCACAACTAAAAATTCAATTAAAATTATTCATTTAAAAAAAAATCTGTTATTTTTTCTGAATGACTGAATTAACGATTTCATTCGTTATAAGTTTTTCTATTACCAAAATATGATTGTCAGCTTCTTCGGCACACGATTTTGTTCGAATATATCACTTGACAAATTTTCAACATAGGCAGGATTAACAATTTCCAATATTTCTTCACCTGATAAAGTATGTGACGTCAAAACATTAGCATCTATATCTAGAAAGTCATCCCCGGATATGAAATTCATATTAGGTCTATCCCATTAAACGGATAAAGAGTGTACTAAACATGGTAATTTGTATGAAAACGAGTTTTTGGGACTGCTTAAAACAGTTCGTAATAACCGAGGGTTCGTATTAACCGAGTTCGTATTAAAAGATGTATTTTATATGAAAATTGTTGCCAAAACGTCGGGACTTTTAAATTAGTTCATATTAACCGAGGGTTCGTCTTAACCGAGTTCGTCTTAAGCGAGTTTTACTGTATTTAAATTAGTTTTTCTAAGCTTTTTTTTGCCATTTTGTTAGCCAAATTTATGAAAATTAGGATTTTTTTTTTGTGAAAAATTAATGAAAAATTCTATATAAAACTATTAACTGGATTACCGATTATTCGGGTCGAATAATTAAGAAAAAATTCTATAAAAAACTTTTAAACCTCTAACCGGCAAGCCCGCCTCTAGGCTATATCGATAGAGAACGAAGTTAGCCACATATTTTGCGAAGTAATGTTTTGTGTACATGTCACGGTTTGGAAGCGAGAAAGCGTTATAGTTAAAGTTTTCGGTAATTTCAAAAAATAAATATTTTGAAATAACCACAATTTTGAAAAGTCCTTAAAACACGTATTAACATAAAACCATTGAAGCTTAAACTTTTGGAAAATGCTCTAAGTTTGGTCCAAGGACATACAGGATTGTAAAAGGATACCTATAAAGGACATCATCTTAACTTGAAAACGAGTAAACGGATTTTTATGAAATTTGGCAGAAATATTATATTTGGTAACACTATCAAATCTTCAAAGTTTCGTCAATATATATTAAAGTTAAGGTTCGTTTTCGCTCAATTTCGCGTTTTTTCGAAAAACAAAAATCGCCATATCTTTTATCTAAAAGCACAATAGGGCTGATTTTTGGACTGTTGTTATATCTTTGTAAGAAGAATTATTTATGCCTTAACTTTTTGAATTTAATAGCTTAGTTTATGAGATAGCCTCTAAACCTATATTGAAACATATCGCCTAAAATAGGCGACGAAAAAAATTTCGCTAGAACAAAATATTCTTTAGTTCTCGTGCCGAACAAGTGATATAAATTTCAGTCCAAAAAAGCTTAGGCCGGTTAGAGGGTTAAGCGGATTACCAATTATTCGGGTCGAATAATTAATTGTGTTTTAAATTATTTGTTTCGACTTTTACCGAAATGTAGGCGATTAATCGAGGAATCGGTTAATCTATTAACCAAATTGGAAACACAAGTCCAATTGCATTTATAATTAAGAGACATAATTTATGGTTCATAAACGCATAATAAAGCCAAATAATTTTATTGGCCAAATAATTTTTTTAAGCTCATACATTACCTTTTTTAAATCTTATATCTTCAATACAATAAATACAACACACACAAGTTTTGACTACATCCTACAATTCGATATCTTTTATTTTACATAAATACATTTATATACGTTATATTTCAATATTGTTATTACACAAATATTATATCGCACTTGTTCAACAAAAGTGTCAGAACTCAAAATCCATTTTTTTGCAAGAAAACGACATACTGTGGTATACCCCAGTATGTTGAAAAATTTTGAACAAGTGCGACATGTAATTTATATTGTATGAAAAAATTTTTCTTTTATAAAATGTCGTTTAAAAATAATATTAATTTAATATACTTACAACATATATAATACATTTTAATGTTTTTATCATTAAGGCATAAAATCAAATTAATTTCGGGTTTTAAATAGATAATAATGACACTACTCGGCGGCTAAAAAAAAACCTCAAATTAGATATTTTTTATTAAACCTATGGACGCTGATTCCAAATCTGGCAAAAAAAAAAAAAAAAATTCATATAAAAATACATTATTAATATTACTATTGAAGAATTGGCAACTTTTTGCAGAACTTGTCTTTGTAATACATATTTTCTAATAGATTTATTTACGCTGAGTATAAATCAGAGACCGAAAATAACAGTTATTCCGAAAACTTTAACTCAAAAACTCTCTATGTTAGAGTCAACGGATACATTTACTATTATATACCAAACGATTCGTATTGAAGTGCTCTTTCAGAATCTATTGTGATCTTAAGGAAACGATCTCAACTCCACAGTTAAGAGTTATTTTTCAACGAAAAAATAAAAGATCGGATGAAACTCTTAAGAAGAGAGTTTTATTTCGCCTTCATTAAATAAAACTCTTTTGAGGAGTTTTATTTTTTCCGTCTGAAATAAAACTCTTTTGAGGAGTTTTATTTTTCACGTCAGAAAATAAAGCTCATTTGAGGAGTTTTATTTTGAAACTCATTTATGGAGTTTTATTTTTCCGTCTAAAATAAAACTCATGTTTTTTATTTTCTTCTTTTTTATTGACTTTATTTGCTATAATGTGTGTAGTAATTTATTTATTTAATTTAACGAACATAACTTTTTCTAAATTTTCTGCGGAAAGATTTGAACGCAGGTCGCTCAATACCAATATAAGGGCAGAGAATGCTCTTTCCACGCTTACCTGGGTTGCAGGTACACACTGTATAGTTTTTGCCAATGTATACAAGTACGGATATTGTATTCTTTTAGCATTTCAGAAATCAAAAAAAAGGTTTATCAATCGATAAGGGCCTTGGAGAAAAATTGTCGATTTCATAGAAAGCTTTTTTTCATCCTCATTATCACTTCCTTCGCTTTCTTGTTCCGTATCTACATATATAAGAAATAAAACAACAACCATTTAATAATAGGCATCAAACAATAACAAATTAAAAACCCACATGTTTTCATTTTAATGACGATTTTTTCAATTGCAATGCAAGTGATTAGATTACACTGCCTTACAAATTGTAATGATCTGGCAAACGGCAAGCTTTGAATGTTAATTTACATGAAATGAGTTTTATTTGTTATTAAAACTCCTCAAATGAGTTTTAAAATAAAACTCTTCAAATGAGTTTTATTTTATACGGAAAAAATAAAACTCCTCAAAAGAGTTTTATTTAATGAAAGCGAAATAAAACTCTCTTCTTAAGAGTTTCATCCGATCTTTTATTTTTACGTTGAAAAATAACTGTTTTTTATGCTTTTTTTTCTTTTTAAGCCACAAAATAACTGTTATAAAGGAACTTTTTTGATATCACTGATAACCGTTACGGTCCCTGGTATAAATCGCACCCATTACCAAAACTTTGGTAATGGGTGCGATAAAGTAATGCATTACCTTGTAATGTGTACTCCTTACCTGTATCATTATTTTCCAACAAGAAGTAATGAGTTACCGATAATTCAACACTCATGGATTACCTTGTAATGAGACCTCATTACATTTTACATTACTTCAAAACATAAAATAATGACTTACCGAGCATCAATTACATAATGCATGAATTATAAACGTAAAGCAATTATTAATATATATTTTTGAAAATCTATTTATAGACACATTACTTTGTGATTTTTTGTAAGCATAATGGTAAGGTGTATATTTTTGATATCACGAACGAAAACACGAAGCACAACAACTCATCTACATGTTAAGCAATAAAATATTGTATGTATCGATAGCTCAGTTGGTAGAGTTCTCGCCTAACTAATTGTTAAATATCGGAGACCCCAGGTTCGAATCCCAGCATGACCAAGTTATTATTTAATAAAAAAAAGTTATTTATTTAATTAAAAAAAAATATCTGTAAAAAAAAATTTTTATGCATTTTTTTTATGAAAATCTATTTATAGACACATTACTTTTTCCCACCATGTAACCATATAAGTAACCAGTTACTTTACCCACTACAAAGTAATGAGTTACTTTGAGGCTCATCGCCTGTAAAATTCATCAGTGAAGTAACGTGTAAAGTACCCTACAAGAAATGGATGACCGAAACTAACACATGCAAATCTTGCATCTTCCTCTAACTTATGAATTTATAAATTAGAGGAAGATGCAAAATCACACGTACACGATGTTTCCATCACCCTTAAGAAAATGATAGAAACTTTGTTCTACGCGTTGATGGATATTTCCATCAGCAGTTCCGGTCATTTGACCGGTCATATGACCGTCACTGTTCTTGCTGGGTAATACATGAAGCCCTATGGCGATACATTACTTTACCCATGATTTGGTAATGTGTGGTTTTGCTGGGTAGTTTTTTAAATATCGCGGTTTCTATATTAACGTTACATAATTGAACAGTTCATGCGAATAAGGACGAATAGACCACTTTTTCGCAAACACGTTTTTTTTGCATAAATGCATTTTATTAGCAGAGCCCTACAATCCTATGCAGAAATTTTTGGGGGAAATTTTGACTTTTAAGGCTAAAAAAATGACTTTGAAAGTGCAATAATTCGTATATTTTTATATTTTTGTTTAAATTGGGAGTGAACTAACGCACAATTTTGATTAAATACAACACAAAAACATACAAAAATTTTACTTTCGGTAACAATGTGTTAAAAGAACATTACGAGGAACAAACCACACTTATTATATTGGCAAAAAAGTGTGGAAAGCAAAAAGAGCGAATATCCATCCTTAACAAAATATTATATAAAAATAATTTAGCTGCGAGTTTAAAATTGATATTAGCTAAAATTTGAAATTGTACACAAAAAAAAAAAAAACAATCTTAGCACATACAAACAAATTAACCAGATTTGCGAAAAAGAAATCTTCAGTGTTACCGCGTAATTAAAATCATATAACCACGAATACATGGTCTAAGCATATTTTAACCGTCTTTTGAATTATTTTATTTCGGAAAGACCTCCCTTGTTAGTTATCATCGAGCTACATAGATTTTGAAAACCAAAAATTTTAGGAACAGTTAAAAAGAAATAAGTAACACATAAGGGTTTAACAGATTAGTCTGGACAAACTATTTTGGTGGTATTTTATTGTGAGTATTTAGAAAATCCATCAATAAAGTTCAGTTTTTTTTAAATGTTATAATGCAAATAAGGGTTAATATTATAATTCTTAAAAATTAATTTTGTGTCATTTAGTGTTAATACTGCATCCAATGTCAGGAATAAAAAACAAAAATTTTTTCATGTCCTTTTATGTTACGTCGTAATATGCAGTCAAGGGTTAATATTATAATTCCTAAAAATGTATTTAGTGTCATAAAGAATTACTATTGCATCAAATGGCAGGAATATTAAAAAAAAATTAACAAAAAAAATCCTTAAAAAGTGTATCCTTGAAGTCCTTAAAGTGTTACAAACAAATACCAACCATAGTTCGTCAAGTTTTGCAAGTCTCATGAAAATGTAGTCAAAATCTGCTGCAAAATAACACATTTTTATTCAAATTTCAATACATTTTTTTTTCATATTCGCCCTTTTTCCATTTAAGCAAAAATTGAAGTCCAATTTTTGGCAAGTTCTGTTTCGAATACCTTAGTAACCTATATTATATTATTACCTATGTGACTTAAATCTTTAAGCTAATACCAAAAAGTTGACAAAAATATTATTTTTTAACCGTTTCCTGCGTTTTTATTGTCCCCTGTAAAATTCTACAAATGGTCTATTCGTCTTTATTCGCATGAACTGTTCAATTATTGTTTTTTTTTATAAAAATATTCTTCTTTTCTAAATATTGAAAATAGGATTTGCAATTTTAATACAAAAATGAGTTAAGTGGTATGCTTAGTTTACTCATAGTGATAAAATTAAATTTTTTTTAAGTAAACATACAAATTATAAGGATAAAACTAAACATGCTAAATTTTCAACTTCCTTGCAATATCGGTAGGATAAGAAAATTTTGTATAGATTTATATACAGTCGAACTTCCATAACTCGAACTTCTCTAACTCGAATTTTCTCTAACTCGAACTAATTAGGTTGGCAGTAGCGTTAAGAGAATAAATAACATACAATTATTCTCTGTAACTCGAACTTCCACAACTCAAAGTTCTCCATAACTCGAACGAAATACATACATACGAATTCTATAACTCGAATTTTTTTGCTTGGTTTACTGGTTTATTGATTTTGTTTTTTTGTTTTGGTTTGTTTATTTTGCTTTATTTTGCTTTCTTTTGCTTGTTTAGCTGGTTTGTATATTTTGCTTGCTTTTTTCGGGGAAATCCCTTTTTTACATCATGTCCTTCTTTTTGTTTGCGTAAGTATCAGTACTTTGCATAAATGTCATTCGCCTTAGATGATAAATGTTAAAATCGCATTTTATTTTATTATCATGGCAACTAAACGTGTTTTAAAATGTTTGTCAATTGAAGAAAAAAACAGACTAATATAAGATGTCGAAGGTGGATTAAAGAAAAAGGATGCAGCTGATAAATATGGTATCCCGGCTAGTACGGTCTCAACGATTTTTAAAAATAGAGAATCAATTATCAACTCTTTTGGATCTGGATTTCGTCTACATAGTAAACGAGTTAAGACCCCAATATTCAAAAATATCGACAAAGCAGTCCTCGATTGGTTTACAGCAGCTAGAAGTCAAAACATGGCTATATCTGAAGAAACTATTTATCAGCCTTCCAGAAATGATATAGAAAATTCTAACCGAACATTGAATTTATATTTAAATACGAATGACACTACAACTGATGAGCACTATAAGGCTTTAAACAAGTTAGTAATTTTTTTACTGAAAATAACAAAAAAAAAAAAATTTCAATCACTAATTTCAAAATATTTTACTTCATTGTAACTTGGTATGTAGTTTTCAGTTAGTACCTGTTTTAAATATAAAATTCAAACTATAAACACATGCTTGCAATTGATTATTTTTTTAAAATTTTTTTCTGTAACTCGAAGTCTCCGTAAGTCGAAGTTTTTTTTGGGATAATGATGATTCGAGTTATGGAAGGTCGACTGTACTTAAAAAAATTTCATGATTTTGCTGTTAAATTTCGAAAAACTAAGCCAAATATACAGAAATATAATAGGGATAATGATGGAAATATAAAAACCGCGATATTTAAAAAAACTGCAATTGAGAAAAAAATTGTGACAGATTTGGATTCAGCGTACCTTACTTTATTAAAAAATATGTATTTCAGCAAAAAAAAAAAAAAAAAAAATAAAACTTGTCGAGTAGTGTAATATATGAAATAACAAATAAAATAATTTTTTATATATTGAAACCAAAATATATTAATTCTACATTTTCTTTAGAAATGAAACCATATTTAAAAAATTATAATACTAAAAATTTTTTTGATTTAAAAATTTTTCTACTTTCAATTTTACAACACGTGCAAAAAAGCATAAAATGGTGGCGTTTTAATGTGTCCTGTGTTTTTTTTTTGCTTATATTCATAACAATTTTAAAAACTTTTAAATTGGTTTACGAGTATTTAACAATATTTTTTTACAAAAATTATTTTGTAGTTAAACCTGTTAAAAGTTTTTTTTTTTTTTTTCAAAATGATTATTAATAAGGGAGTAATTTGTAATAAAGGGTCCGCCATCTAACGTTTTTTTTCAACTAGTGCTTATTTCCTGAATGGTAACACTTAGCTCATGTCTGATTTGACAGATAATTAGTTTTATCCTTCCGCTGAACGAATATGGTCCGGTCCGTATGTTCGTTATCTTGTGAAAAAAGTAAAAGAAACTGGCATCCTCATCGATAAACCAAAGCGTGAAAAGCCAAAAACAGTGCGTACACCCGAGAATATTGCTGCTGTGGCAGAAAGTGTGCGTGAAGCGCCATCAACATCAATTCACCGTCGTTCTCAACAATTGAACATTTCGGAGACATCATTAAGACGAATTTTGCATAAAGACCTTGGTATGACACCATACAAAGTCCAATTGGTTCAGGAGTTAAAAAAAAAAAAATTATTTGGCGGACCCTTTACATTTGAAATCTGTTTTATTTTAATATTAATACACACAAAAAACTGTCTTCCCAAACACATTGGTAAAATAGCTTTATCCAAACGTTTTGGAAAAATTATGAATAAATTTTCAAAATTTTACCAAGGTTTTACTTATGCCATCTAAAAATTTGGTAAATGTTTGAAAGTTTTTGCATAAGTTATCAAAAAATAAATTGTGTAGAGCTATTTTAATTATTCACAGACATTTTTTGTATGTAGTTTCTGTTTTATTTAATTTTTTTTTTTTTTACACAAATATTTGTTTATATAGCGCGTTATTTTAAAAATAATTCATTATTTGATTTTATTGTAAAAATAATTTGATGGTTTTTAATATTTTATGTATATTTTTTTTTTTTGCTTAATATTTAACAAGTATTCATTATTTGTATGTTTTTATTGTAGAATTCCTTAAATATGTCTCAATAACGTTGTATAAGTTTTTAAAAATTTATAAAATATGAGATGATATATCAAGGTCTATTTATGTTTTAAAATAAAACAGAAAAAAACCATAACAGCGGCCGAAGGCCGCCACACAGAAAAACTTGTTTTTACAAATTACTTGATGTCTTAAAAATATAAGATTTCAACGGATTAGACATCTGATTTGAAAAACAAGTTCTTCTGGGTGGCGGCCTTCGGCCGGTCTTAGGGGTTTTTTCCTCCGTAGAACGCGGCAGGCGGCTTTGCGAAATAAAGTTTTTTTCTGCGTGCGACATAAAAGAAACTTCAAAATTACTACGCGGTATAATCTCACTTACTAATAGCAAATAACTATTTACATTAATAACTTGATAATTCATGCAGTAATTATAACGGTTATTTGCTTATATTACTTAAAAATTGTGATTTTTAAGAAAATGAAATAACACCCCAAAAATATTATTTGGGGACTTATTTCATTTCTTATATTGGGGCCTAATTTCATTATGAAATAAAGTCCCAAAAAAAAAAAAAATGAAATAAAGTCCCAAAAAATGAAATAACACCGCAATTTTTATTTTGTCGAAATTTTTGGGGCCTTACTTCATTTTCGGTTTGGGGCCTTATTTCATTGGGATCTTGTTTCATACCGCCGTTTATCTATTATATAGCGAAAACAAATTCGCTAAACTACCGAAACTGTTTTTTAATTTGTTGCGAAAAAAAATCTAAAAATTATAAAATATTAAGATGAAGAAGAGTTTTAGTTTATTTTAGTTATAACTAGGGCAACCAAAAAACCACTCGAAAAACGTTTAAATATAAAAATAAGTCGTTAAATTAAAAAAAAATAAACCGTTAAATTGCATAACTTTTAAAATTGTTACTACAAATTAAATTTGTGTTAAATTTGTTCCTGTGAATTTCGTTAGACAAGCTAAGGTGAAATAGGGAAATTGTTTTTCTTAAGCTTCATAGTTCAAATTGATTTATCGGAACATTTTTTTGATGAAGTAACACAACCCTGCAAAAACGTGGTAATGACAGGTCATTACCATATAGATTACCAAGAAATGATAGGTAGTAATGATATTACCTGTTGCAATACTTTGAAATAGAAAATAATCACTTTCTAATAACACTGTAGAACACATTTTTTGGGGATGTATAATTCCTATAACAGATGAATGTATTAGGTTAGTATAGTAAAACCCCCAAAGGGTTTGGTACTGTTTGGGTACAGTCAAATTTTATGGCCGTTTAAAATTTAAATTTTTTTCGCCAACACTGTATTGAATAACAACAGAGTTTTAAAAAGCATTTTTTCATAGAATATTTTAACCCTATATCTGCAATTTTCATGGGTCATTTCAGTACTTGTTTTTTATATCAAGAAATACCAAAAAAGTAACCTAAAACGTGGGGTAAATCGGTTAAAATGTTCTGTAAATATGTTCTGCTGTAAATTTTACTAGAAGATATCGCAGACGAAAACGCCATCCGGTCATCACTTAAATGGCCCATGAAAATTGCAGATATTGGGTTAAAATGTCCCATGAAAAATTTATCTCAAAATTCTGTTCGGGACGTGGGAACTCAGAATTTAGTTCAAAAGATCTATTACACTACTTTTGAGTCTTATTCAATACACTGTTGGCGAAAAAAATTAAAACTTTAAAGGCCATAAAATTTGTACCTACACAGGGCCAATCCCTTTAGGAGTTTTACTATACTAACCTAATATAATAGTTCGGTATAAAAATCATTCACCCCCAGGACCATGACCCTCATTTTGTTCCATAGTGTAATGTGTTATGGAAGTATTTATATATTATTGAAAAATAATGAGTTACTGGTAACTGGTTACATAAATACCGACGTCGTATTTTTGTATTATAATATTAGGGAAAGGTGGTATAATTTGGGTCGTGGGGTAATATGGGACTTTGCATTCTGTTTTGCGATGTCTCGCCTTAGTTTCCGAAATTAAACGAGATAGGGCAAAACTGAAAAAAAAAATTTTTGGCTCCAAAGGAGTATTAATACACAATAATAATACAAATAGGCTAGATCTTGAATAGATCCCGAGAATACCATTTTCTAAAAAGCAGCTACAGGATGATTTATTTATTTTTAAATTTAGATACTCCGATAAAACAAAGTTCGATCTCAGTTCAATAAAATAAGGGTTACAGAAACCCTAATATTTTAATTCTAGCTACATACTAGATGTAGCCGAAAGATTTAGCCATCATTTTTTTTTTTTTTTTTTTTTGCCCTAGACATTTTTTTTATACACGTTTTTCAGTTAATTCCATACAAAATTGCTCAAATTTTGTATTATTTTCAAAACATCGTTTTAAAAAACTTTTAAGTTTTACAAGTAATTTTCACATACAAATTTTACATTTAATTTAAAATTTTTATTTTTTTGTAAAATTTTACTGAAAATATTTAAAAAATTAGGAAACATTTAAATTTAGAGAGTACTTTCGCGAAATTCTAGTTAAAGCCCATTATTACGAATGATTTCATTCAAATGATTGACTTTTAGCATAGTTTTTAGCCATAATTTTTTTTTTTTTTTTGCCCTAGACATTTTTTTTATACACGTTTTTCAGTTAATTCCATACAAAATTGCTCAAATTTTGTATTATTTTCAAAACATTGTTTTAAAAAACTTTTAAGTTTTACAAGTAATTTTCACATACAAATTTTACATTTAATTTAAAATTTTTATTTTTTTGTAAAATTTTACTTAAAAAAATTAAAAAAATTAGGAAACATTTAAATTTAGAGAGTACTTTCGCGAAATTCTAGTTAAAGCCCATTATTACGAATGATTTCATTCAAATGATTGACTTTTAGCATAGTTTTTAAATTTAGCCATATCTAGCCATTTTTTCTCCTTATCTAGCCATTTGTCACTTCAAGAGTTAGCAACATTGGTTATCACATGTTTCTTAATAATAACAGTGTCTTTAAAATTGTCAGTCATTTATTTCACGATCTCTCTTTTTCTCTTAGTTTCTTTTCATGTCGGTAACTAAAAGCGTTAGTTTTACGTGTTGCTCATTTTATAATTTAAAAAAAAAATGTTTAATGTTAAGAAAATTACATAAAATTTACATCACAATAAAATATAAATCTTAAAGAACATTATTGAAAAAAAAAAATAATCGAAATCAATAAAATTTAAAGCCAAAAATGTAAAATAAAAAAGTTAAAGAAATGTCGTAAGTTTGCAAAAGTGTTGGTGTTAGTAATAGGTGCTTGTTGTTGTTATAAGTGTAACAGGATTTGTCATGTATTTATTCTTTAAAAAAAAATTAAAAACAACAAGAAAAGTGTTTAAAAAGTTAATAATGTGTTTTTTTATGAAAGAAAAATACAAACAAAACAAAATTAGTGTTATACTAAAGATTTTTAATATTTTTAGTATAGTTCTATGAAAGCTATAAAAGACTAGCCAAGTAAAAGATTTTTATGGAACTTTTTATAGAATCTTGGCCTGATATTGAGATAGCTAGTCCCACATTCAAAATATAAGTAATGGTCGTAAAAATAATTGTTCGCATTCTTTTATTTTAACTTTAAAAGAGTGAATTTTTAACAATTTCGAACACTCACGACTGCGGGAATTTCGGCCCTGGACGAATTTCATTAAAATTTCTCAAATGCATGAAATGCGAAATACGTATATGCGGAAACTTATCCAGAAATTAAAACATAAGGTAAGTTAACTTTTAATTTAAATTTTAATAAGTTTAAAGATCTTAAAAAGTAATAGTAATCGATTACATCAGGATCTAGTGTGCTTTTACTGGATCTGCCCGTGCACCAAAGAATATGCTGAAAATGTTTACAATGCTAACACATTTTTTACACCATTCACATAAACGACATTTAATTTATCTTTAAGATTTCTGCTTTATCCCTCGTATTATCACTAGATTTTCCATACTTTAAAGTTCCTTCGATTATATCTCAAAAGTTTTGGTTTGAAAGTTTTTTTTTTTAATTATGTTCAATGTTTTTTGTCATATTGCTAACAAATTACTGCACTGAACATACTCAGTATTGTACAGTTTAAGAAATAATTCGGTCATTTCTTACTTAGTGAAACAGAATCTTATCTGATATAATTTGATATGATAAATGTGTCTATCTAATTTGATCAAGTTATATATAATTTGATACAATTTGATATAACTTCATAAAATCCTTTAAAATTGTTTGGAAATCAGCACTAATATTTTATTTCACATGTCAAATAATAATGAAAGTTTAACTATAAATCAAATGATTTTGAAATTAGCTGTGATTTTAAATTGTGATGTCGCCAGATTAATTATATGTAAAAGTAATCGATTTTTTTCTTGTTTATATTTAATTATCAGAGAAGGCAAATTAACTTTTTTCAGTGTTTTATAATTGCGATTTTCTGACTCAAAATGATTTCTTTACTCATAAATGTTATTAAATCTATTAACTTTGAACTTTGTTTTAAGTTTTTACTTTTTTATCTTTACGATATATATAAAAAACTAGTGGAGAGCGATATTAATTTTTAAAAATTGTCTTTAATAAAACTTTCAAATATATAAAAATGTTGCTTTTGGGTACTCCTATTGTAAGTTAAAATAGGTTAACAATGTCCTGGAAAGCTAATATTTTTTTTTGTGAAAAGTTATCATCGAACTTAGTACAAAAAAAAATTTTTTTTTTCATCTAATGGTCGAATTTGACATATTTCCCTTTCCCCTTCAGCGACCACCATAATTTTTCGCATAGTGTATTTTGATACTAAACCGAATACTTCTAGGGGGAGTGATGGTATAAAATCGAATGTTGACATTTATGGCGTGCCCTAATGTGGAAATAATAGAACTACTTGTAGAACAATTTATTTTTCGTTATAAACCGTTTTAGTGTCAGTTTTACGCCCATGGCTTTTCGTTGAATTTGTTCCAAATGCAATCGATTTAATTGCTCCAAAGTAGAAAGTAGAGGTATTTCTGGAACCAGTTCTGAAACTAATTCTATTTAGTTATATCCAGAGAAGGCAAATGCATTTTTTATAGCTTTTGTTTGCCTTTTTTTATTTTCACATATATTTGCCTTATTTTACCTTAAAAATATAATTTTTTAAGATTTTTGTACTTTAAATGAGTGATTATTTGATATATTAAAAAATGCAAATGATTTTAACTGAAAATTACAGGTAAAACAAAGTTATATGCATTTAAAAACGCGACAAACTAACTAAAAATATAGTTTTCTTAAATGTTAAAAAACAAAATTTTTACTTATTGGAGATACAAAGAGATATTATGTTGTTTTATTTGCTAACAATGAATTTATAACAAATATGAACTAAACAGGAATTATTCAACGAAATTTTTATTTTTAAATAACTCACGAAAATTAACTATTTACTGCACAAAAAATCAAAAAACTGCTACGAAAATACAGTTTTTTTTTTTAAATAACTGTCTAATCGTTGTTTTCTATTATTTTTGAGAAAAACAACTGTCGTGTACATAGTAATAGTAACTGTGAAGCTTGAAAGAGTATGGGTTCGATTTCCATGATATTATTAGGAACCGTTTGTAAAAAATTTTCTTGCGAGGTATAAGAAAAAGAGGCTTAAAAGATTGTATCTAAAGGCTTAATGATCACTTTCACAGGATTTTAAAAAAATTTAGTGATATTATAGATAGAGTTCCTGTTTTTCTTGCCGTTTTTACCCTAACTATGAAGTTTTGGGAAAAAATAAATAACCGTTTATTCGGGTAGAAGACTAACTGACATAAAGGCGATTAATCGAGGAATCGGTTAATCGATTAACCGAATTGAAAACAGTAGAATATTCAGACGAAGATCAAGAACTTTTCTTAAGGTTTATCATATTTAATTTTGTTTTGTAGTTTTTGTAAATTAATGTAGTTAATTATCATCTTATAAACAAGAATTACCGTTAATACTACTGATTATTAAATTTTAGTATATATTTTATATAGTCCCTAATTACCCCACAACGTCCCAAATTACTCAACCTTTTCTTCATTGAAAAAATCTAAAAAAAAAATACAACTAACTAATAATTTAGTTGTGTTTTGTTTTTTTTGGGTTAAGAAGCTACATCAATAACCACTCTTTGGAATGGGTCTATCAAAAGAGTAAACAAAAATAGAGGTAGGTGCTTTTTACGAGCTAAAAAATAACTGGTTCAAAATTACCCCACCTTCCCCTATATTTATTTATTTGTTTTGAAAATTTTTACAAGTAAATTTTCCGAGGTAAATTTTATTTTTAAAAAAGTTGAAACATTAAAAAAAAGTTGAAACATTAAAAAAAAGTTACTTTAATGTAACCACTTATTTTGTAACTCCTAGGTAACCACTTATTTTATCATTGTGGTCAACTATTTATTTATTACCTTAAAGTAACCACTTCTTTTATCATGAGTAACCAATCAGGTAACTCAGAATTCTCACTTTTTTTGTCAGCAAGAGGGTAATGACATTTTTGGACATCGCGAACAAAAGCAATTAAGCGAGTAATTCTCTACTGGTAGGGAACTGAAGATCCACTTCAAAAATTGTTTACTTATTTTGCCCATATTTAGCTCTACAATAAGCATCGATCGTAAAGAATGGCCCAATTATAATCTGAACTCACAAAAGCTTTAATAACTTTTTAAGAAAAAGTGGCACACACTACACTGCGTTGCATAACTATATTAACAAATGATTTTTTCTAATATTACAAACATTTTTTTAAACATATAACTGTTTTTAAGAGTGTGATAACTGATCTCTTATTCTTAATTGATTTAAGAGAAAAATTATAACGGTAAACAAAGAAATATAGCGGTAAACAATGAAATATAGCAAACAAAGAAAAATTTAAGAATAACTTTTGCTTATTATACAATTTTAATGAATTTGCAATAAAATGCAGCTGGGTTCATTTTGAAAAAGGGCTAATTTTAGCCTATTTAAAATGTGGGTTAAGTTTTCGGGAAATTGCTAGAAAAATAAACCGTGCACATGGGGTTGCCACAAATTTTGCAAATAATCCGAGTCCTTATGGTTAAAATAAAACAGGTGTTCCGAAAAAAATTTTCTGATTGGCACCGACGTAAAATAATCAACTGTGCCTGCAACACAATACAGAGTCTCAATCAGGCTATTAAAGGATTCCCAGAGAATTACTCTCCAAAGGCTGATGCCTGTGTCAGGTAGTTACCCCGCCACATAACTGCTCGACTGGAAAAAGGAATTTACAAACATACTGGAGAAAATTAAGTCAATTATCGCTGTTGTTGGTACGACTGTTTGAAGATACATTTCTTTTAAAGGTTATTTTTTCTGATGAGAAAAAGTTCAATCTTGATGGTCCAGATGGTTTTAACAGCTATTGGAGAGACTTACGTAAGGATTTGACATTTACAAGCACCAGCATGAATTCTTCTGAGTACATTACAGTATTAGAAGAGAAATTGGTGCCATTTGTTGAAAATGGCAAAGAAGAAGAATTTATTTTCCAAAAAGACAATGACAATGGGGAGTATTAACCCGTCGACTTTACGAGGAAAACCGTCAATATAAAAGCGTTTTTGATTCGTGGAGATCTATAACTGAAGAACTTCGAATAAGTCTAGTAGACAATATGTCTGATAGAATTCTCGATTTGATTAAAAAAAATTAGCGCTAACGCTTCTTAAATTTTGGTCAATTTTGATATATTATGTTAAGTGTATTTATAGTTATGAAACATAAATTGATTTTGTTATTCCTTTTTAAATAGTAAATAAAATAAAAAATACATGAATTGTTTTTTTTGTTAAATATTATTAATTTTCCATTGGTTTATATTTATGCCGGCTAAACTCTTCTACATTTTTTTTAACTTACAAAATTTAGTGAAATGAATGTGTAATTATAGTTTTGCAACGCAGTGTAGCATGATACATCAAAATTTTAAGAAATTTATTCAGCTTTAAGAAAAAATATAAAAAACTTTAATATCTTAATAAATATAAAAATTATTGGCTTATTATGCGGAGCGCATCGTAAACTGTTTGCACACTATATCTTGGCGAATAGTTTTTAATAATATTATTATACTGGTCTACGACCTTATGGATTTTTGTTAAACATCTATCTATATTTCATAAAATTTTTATTTCAGCTTAATAGTTTTCTTTTGTGTAAACTGCAGCAAATTGATTTTCCTGTTAAAAATCGACATATATGGATACATACATGAGCACACATGCTTCATACATGTCCACATGCATCCATACATTCCATGCATTCATATGTGTTCATAAATGATCCAAATATGTTCATATGAGGGATCATATATGAGGGATCATATGTGTGTGCATTAACGAAAATTGAGGAAATATTTACATACATAACCATATGTGTCCATATATATTCATACATGATCATTATGTGTAAATTAACGAAAATTATTATTATCTCCTATGAACATATATGAATACTATATGGTGGTATATGGACATGCATGGCTTCGAATGACTTCATATATAAGCATAAATGTTGATTTTTAACCGAGTTGTGTTTATTTTTATTGTAGTTTTACCAATAAAAGTACCATAACATAAAACGTCTGCATTTGAGATAGAAACAGTCTGTGGCCAGGTTTAATTTTTTTATTTTTGGTCTATTTTGTGAAAAAACGCAAAACGGCGTTGACAGGATCTTCCGAAAACTAAAAATTCTATTGCGATTGTCAAACCATACATAGGTGTTCTGAGCAGTACACACAGAGAAATAAAGTGCCAACTGAATTGAAAAGTGTACTTTAATGGTAACAACTTATAAATTCAGTTAGTACAACGATATTTACTTTAGATGTCTTAATATTTTTTATAGTTGCAACTAAAATTTAGTAGTATTATCCGAACTTTGTTGTGAAAACGAATGTTAAGTTGTGCCAACCGACTGAAATTCGAAATAATCGACTTTGAGTCGTAGTAACTGAATTTCAGTTAGCAAATAGCAAAATTTGTCTGTGTGTATGTATATTCTCAACATACCGATTATTTTAAAAGAGATTTTTTTTTGTAGTCATACTTCAACTTCTAGTAAACAAATCCTAAATCCTATAAAACAAGTAATTTTGCTATGAAAATTTAGCGTAACTTTTTTGAAAAGTGTCATTTACCACATGCATGCAAAAATACCGTTTTTGTGTAACTTTTTTCGTTTTCATATTTCTGCAGTTCTTAACCGGATGCTTCAGAATTGGAGCTCATAAAAACACTCATAAAAAAAGTTAGTTCAAAAGTCTGTTAAACGGGTTATAATTCAGTTGAACTAGTTTCTTCCGCTGTGCTCGTTTAAATCAGTTGTTTAGCTAAAGTCATTAGTTATCTAGTTATCTTATTTTACCTCAAAAACAAATTTCATCCGTATTTGAACTAATTTAGTAATTACTGATTCTAAAATTAACAATTTTTTTAATTTAAACCACAATTGTCAAACCACTATTTTTTTTTTTGTTTCCGCTATCAGTATCACTTATAGATGGCATTATTTTCACAAGTTTTTTAATTTCATATTCATAAAAAAGGCTATATCTCGAAAACTAAGCTAGATAGAGCAATATTGACCAAAAGTGTTACTGTTAAGTTGTCTTTATTAACTACTTATATTTCATATATATTAATATATGTGGACCTGCCTCTGGTCAGATCCGGTAAAAGTTTTTGCTACGTTAATAACCGGATATATACAAAAATATTTAGTGACTAGTTAAACTTGTAGGAAATTTATAGAGTGGTGGTCTACATGTAAGTGCATTTAATAAAGAATCCAAGGGTTTGGTAAGAAAAAAATAATAATAATTAATTAAATATAAAAAGTCTTTAACTTTTTAAAGGAAAGAAACGGACTTTTAATATGAACATTTTTATAATTCTGAGTTTTCTTTACCCAGCTATCTTGTCTTGCGGGTGAACTTTCCTAAAGAACAAAACTGAAATTTTATATCAATTATTCGGCAATCGCTTGGGCTTATCTATTGGAAAATGTCTTCAAACATACACAGAAGAAATATACACAATTTAAAGTCTAATTTTCAATTAAATTAAAATTCTTATATATCATACAAATAATTCTCTCAAAAACCGATAAAATATGTTTTTTAGCCAACCAGTTCCGTCAGATACTTCGCGGAGAGAATTCTTTGCATGATATTAATGAATATTTCTGAAGCATAGAACCAAACTTTTAATTAAACTAATGTAAATTTTCATACAATTTTATGAAAAATACCATTAGTTTCTTGCACTCAATGAAGAAGTTTGATTAAAAAACTAGTTTCATAAAAATTATTAAGATTTTCCTTAATTTTAACAAATTTTTAGTTCACTTTATAAAGAAAAAGTTACATTAGTTTACTGAACATTTTCATTATTATGATTTCGTACACTAAAATTTTCTCCGTGTAGATGGGAACCTGGAAAATTCCCGAAATAGATCTATCAACACATTCCCGAAAATGGTCAATTAATAAATTTGAAAATAAAAATCTCCATAGATTGTTTGTTAGGATAATATCCCAGTAAAGAGTAACTTTTTTTTCATTTTCATTACAAAATTAAATTTCGAAAAATGATCATTTTTATTTTTAATAAAAATAACAATAAACTTGTAGAATATATCTCCAACAATTAAAGTTTTATAGGTTGCTTATCATAAAACGCCGAAATTATTCTGCAATGTAAACTAAATTTTTTTTGACTTATTTTGACAAAAATACCATTAACAACATAATTTGGACAAATCGTCATTGCGAATTAAAAAATAGCTATGTGCCCAAAAAATTTGTTATGCGAAGACTTACAAAGCAGCTTTATTTAGGCATTGCGACATTTTTCGGAAATTATTTTTTTACAAATATATAAAAAATTAAAATTAAAAAAATTAAACCGCATAGTAGAAACATGAATAAAGACCAAATATTATTGACATATTGCACACCTAGTACAAAAGTGACTCAACTCAAAATTTTTAATTTTTCAGAAATCGAAAAAAAAAACATTTGCAATTTCATACCAATTGAAACATAAAGAAAGACATAACTGTTTTAGCAACAGTTAACAACAACAAAATACACTGATATTTGTTTTTATAGATAAACAAGTATATTGTGCATAATTTAAGCATATAAAACCGAAAAATTTAAATTTTGAGTTGAGTCAATTTTGAACTGGGTGTGCGATATGCAAGAAAAGAAAAATATTATGAAGTCAAACAAATTTTTAACCAAAAATTATCCCCCCCAAATGGAAAAGATGGAAAGCCTTGCCTGTCAAAACTTAGCAGACTGTGATTTTGAACTTCATTGAAAATTCTGCTGGCGCAAATTCAGGTAATATTTCCAATTGTCGTAGCTGAATTTTCAACTATTTGTACGATTTTTTTTTCTTATCAGTGTAATGTCTTAAATATTTCTAAAAACATATATAACAAGTGGAAGCATTAAAGTCCGATGTGCCGAATTTGGTATTAAAAAAGATTAAATTCGGCTGTGACGAATTTTGGATACCCTCCATCTCGGTGTTTTCATAAACCAGGGAAAGTGCAAACAATATTAATATCTATATTCTTTGTAAAAATAACAAAAATAATGTTGTTTTTATAAGTAAAACAAAATATGACTGATTGATTAATGTCTTTGGGATGTTTCAGAAGAAAAAAATGTATAATTAAAGTTTACTAAAATGAATCTGAAATTCTGCAGTGGGTATTCAAAGGTTATTCTGATTACCTAAAGAAGAACGTGTAGTGAAAAATATATATATTTGTATAGTTCCTTATGATGTTAAAAAAACTGTTGTAAAATTCGCCTGTTGTTTGTCTCTTTGCCTATATAATAATGAAAGAAAGTTACTAAAATATATTTTTGGATCGTTAGAAGAGATGCAATGAATACAAACGCATAAAAACAGTTTCGAATAATCAGAATTTTAGATAAATTTAAGGGAACAAAAATACACTTGCGGAGACATACATAATGAAATAATTATGAAATGCCAGTTTACATTACAACACATGTGTTTATACTATACATCACATAAGTAAAACGGAAAGTGTGATGAAACTAAGTTTGTCAAAATTATAAAAGAAAGTGTTTTCGAGATACAAAAAATTAAAGAAACTGGTATTTCAAATTATTGTTTTTCAGCTCAGTTGCTTGTGCAATTCTCGTTTACGACTCCTAGAATAAGAACCCTAAGAAATTTTCCCAAAATTCGATTGGTTTTTACACAACAATACTTTAATGTAGATTATTTTTGTATGTATCAAATAAAAATTAGGGCTTTTAAGGAAAACAAATGCATATAATCAAAAGATTTTAAGATGAAGTATGCACCTTATATGTCTTAAATAAAAAAGTTCTGAAAGTGAATGTCCTTTAAATTGAATGGGGTTTTTAATAAATGTAATTAGAATGTAAGAGTTTCCTTGCAAATTTATTAAAGGTTGAGAATGAAAATAAGTAAAAATAGTGTACGAAAAAAAGTTATGAATTTACATTGTTGGATTCGGGGATTTTGTTCCTGGATATTTTTTTGATCTGATAACGATTAATGTGTCTGGCAACTCCGGTTAATGCAGTCAAATAAATAAAGAATTTTAACTAAACTATTTTGTTCTACCTTTTTCTTATTGGTGATTTTTTGATTTGTTGGGGTTAACAAAAAAAGGTATATGGCAAGCCTGGTATATGGAAAACAAAAGCATACTTTATAAATTAGCTTAACAATTTTTCGGGGGCTTCTCGCATTTGCACTTATAACCAGTGTTGCCAGGTTTGCAAAGCATAAAAACGACAAACTTTCTAGAAAAAATCGTCAAAATCGTCATCATATTTTGAAAAATCGTCAAAATAAAATATATTTGTTAGAAGAGAGATAAAGTTTTAATAAAAAATAAAATACAATAATGTTATTCACATTTCAAATGTTAACGTGTTATCGTTGTAATATAACACGATTTTTGACACTTCTCTTTGGTTTAAACTTCGAAAATCATTATATTTTACAACGATATTCATATTTATAAAATGTTGAAACAGTGTGCCCCAGTAGGCTAGTTGGTAGCGTGCTGGCTTATCAGTGCGGCGGTCGTGGGTTCGATTCCCACCAGAGGCACTGATCTGTTTTCGCTACAACGCGCCGAAGGCCATAGTAGCTAGTGCTCGGTTAGGGTAATAGTATATAACTTGTAATTATATGATTATTAATTAATAAAATAACAAAAATATAATGTTGAAAGATCAAATAAATACAACTTTAAATCAAACAAATTTTACCACTTGAACTGTTAATCACTTATATCTGCATAATTCTGTGAACAACATTTCAGTGGCACAACTTTTTAAATATTAAATTCTTTTACAAAATTTGGAAATTCTTTAACAATAAGTCTGTTCGATTACTTTTCCTGTAAAGTTCAGTAAAAACTACTCAGTAACAAAATTACAAATAGTAAGACAAATTTACAAAAAAGTAAACGAACAGAAAATTTGTAGGAATTATTAAATTAGATAAAATAGCTTGTTTTAAATATTAAAAAAAATCAACTGGTCATTATGGAAAAGGAAAAAGTTAACTAAAATTATCGACCAAAAATAATTTAAATGTTTTTTAACTTCTTCCATAGTTAATTATTTAATAATTTTCACTTTCAATCCATAAACAATTAAAATTTAATTTAATTTTTGTTTTTGTTTACTAAAAATACAAGCATATTTTTTTAGTCATATGTTTTTATCATCTTACAAATTCTTACTGGCAAAAATGTATCCAGTAAAAACTTGTAAGTTCTTTGGCATCAAACTGTCACTTTACTCTCTCTTTTTTACCAGTTTTTACTGCGTATTTGCCTAAACGAACACCTTCCAGTAAAAACTTGTACAAAGTTTTGTGTTATCGAACAAACTTAATGTTATATTTTTTAATTATTAAATTTTGGCACTTTATTTATATTATTAGGCCTGTTTTTTAAGCACCGGATTTATTTTTGGATTTATTTTGTTTCATTTAAAGTTGCATATATATCATCTTTCAACATGAAATATATTCGGGCTAGAGATCTGTTTGTTTCGCAAAAAAAGTCCATGCCTTGTGTTTTAACATGAAAATTTTTTTATTTTATTTAAATCTAACTCCAATTAAATTTTATAAAAATTTAAAGAAATGTTCTAAACATATAAACACAGAAACTAAATTAAGCTAAACCCGTAATGAATTTATAAAAAAATAAATGCGGTTTGGATTAAGTTTTATTCAATTCTAGGATTTGCATTTTTGCAAAATTGTATTTCACATCATATTAGCATATAAAAGCTAGCTATCGATCAAAAAACAATGTTTTTGCTTTCAATTTTTAACGAAATAATATAAATTTAATAATCGAGCCGGCGATTTTATGAGAATGATAAATAAGTAGATCTTGCTGACATATTAAATTATTGTCAAAAAATCGTCATTTTGGAAGCAAAAGTCGTCAAATAGTCATTTAGTTATTTTGGGTATTAAATATCATCAAAATGACGACAAATCGTCAAACCTGGCAACTCTGCATGCGATTGCTACTAATTCATACGTACATACATATATATATATATTCCCGTCGTTCCTATAAGGAGCATAGGGCTGTACATACATACTGTATTACAAAACAAAACAAAAAAAACAACAACAATATTTTGTGGGTTTTTTTTTGTTTTTAAGTGTTGATCATGACCATGGATGGTAACCGATTCTATGTGGTTATTGGTCGTAGTAACGCTATTTTCTTTTATTTCGGTAACGGTATTTTAGGGGAAACTATACTTCAGTTATTTCGGTAACGGGATTTTAGCGTTAACGGTATTTTAGCGTTAACGGTATTTTATTTATTTCGCTAACGGTATTTTAGCGGTAACGATATTTTAGATATTTCGGTAACTTTATTTAGGGAAAAAGATTTTTCAATTATTTTTGCTAACGGCATTTTAAGGATAACGTTATTTTAATTATTCAGGTAATGTTAATGCACACCACAATTTCTAACCGCATTATGCCCGAGTTTAAATGACTGTCTAGTTTATGATCACACTTTGGGAAAATATATCTATTTACAGAAGTTTTTTTGTTCAGATCTTGTTAGATTATTTCGGTAACGGTATTTTAAGGTAACGGTATTTTACGGATAACGGTATTTCAAGAATATCGGTAACGGTATTTAAGCGATAACGATAGTCAGTTGAAAGATGTTAGAATCGGGGACGGTAATTCAGCGATATTGACAGCCATCCCTGCTTGCGTATATTCTTGTGTATAAGCATTGAATGTACGTATGTATGTATGTATGATGAAATAAAAAAAAAAAAAATTTTAGAGGTCTTCCCACATTTTCACTCATAACTTTTGAAACGCGTTAACCGATTTTGATCATTTTCACTAGAAAACTGCTCATGATATCAACAAACAATTTGACTGAAAATTAGCAGTACCTCTTCTGTATTGGAGGGAGTATTTTGTGTTTCCACAGACAGACGGACGGACAGACGGACAGACGGACAGACGGACATGGCTATATCGACTTCTCTATCCATGCTGATCAAGAATATATATAGTTTATGTGGTCCCAGAATTTTTTAAAAGAATTACAAACATTTGACAAAGTGAATATACCCTCCTGCACTATGGGATGGAGGGTATAAAAATCAATTTCGTAATTACAACTGGAGCGTTATAATGTCTGTTTACTTTTGTCCAGATTTTAAGTGGGCCATTCTTTATTCCTAATATTTTTTTTTGTTCGGGACATTCTACTGAAGGTGTCGTTTTCGGTTAGTTTATTGGATCGCTGCAATTTTGTGATGTTGCATGAAGTTGGAGATTTCCATGCTTTGCCTTGGAGGCTGTTGCAGTTTAGCCGAATTAGAGATATCACCTCTGATCAATAGAAATCTGAGTT
>CM037852.1:97507269-97612653 GCA_021234595.1 Delia radicum
TAATCAGTGTAATGTCTGAAATATTTCTAAAAACATATATAAAAATCAATTTCGTAATTACAACTGGAGCGTTATAATGTCTGTTTACTTTTGTCCAGATTTTAAGTGGGCCATTCTTTATTCCTAATATTTTTTTTTTGTTCGGGACATCCTACTGAAGGTGTCGTTTTCGGTTAGTTTATTGGATCGCTGCAATTTTGTGATGTTGCATGAAGTTGGAGATTTCCATGCTTTTGCCTTGGAGGCTGTTGCAGTTTAGCCGAATTAGAGATATCACCTCTGATCAATAGAAATCTGAGTTGATCTCTCTATTAGTTTTCTTTACCGTCTGGATTAACAATATATCTTTTAAATAAATAAATAAATAAGTTGTAAACTTCTTTAGAAGAGTTTAAATATTATTCAAATTAACGGTTGTATTTGCTTTAAAAAATCATCTTTGTCTTAACAATAAAATAATGTTTAAAAAATATATATATATTAATTTATAAGTGTTCCAAATATTTTATATTTATGTAGGAAAATAAGGAGTTATTACGTTGCAAGGGTCACAATGATTCTCTAATAAAGCATATTTCTAGGTCCTCACCAACAACTAGTACATTCATATTCCAATCAATAAATGTGTTAAGATAATTAGTTATGTCCTATTTTTTTTTTAAGATGACTATAGAATTACGATCAATATTCGATTTTAACACTTAACATTATGATGCTATAGGTAAAATTCTACCTTGAAGTTAAGATTCAGATTGATATTGTTTTTAATTTTCAGTACATACTAAATAAAGGACTATTTAGATTGTTGGATAGAGTTGCAAGATCTGAAAGAAATCCTTGAATTGCCTTAAAAAAATCCGTTTTTTTAAAATCTTTCGACTTAATTTGACAATCTAAATGGTACCTTAAGTAGTTGTGTTACAAGTAGTTTTATATATTTGTATTATTTATGAGGATATGGTGTAAATTGTCATTAGTTTGATATATATATTTTTTTGTGTGTATATGTGAGACTAGTAATTATTTCATGTTAACATTGATATTCATAAAGTAGTTAGTTTGTTTGGTTGGTTTTATTAAATTAATTATGTTAGTTTCAGCAAATTTATGGCATTCGTAAATCCCTACTTTGTGATGACGAAGATGGGGCTTCGTCTGGACTGGGTGAATCGTCACCATGTGGTCGTATACGTACAACAGCTCTCCGGGTGTCTTCATTACGCTGTGGCATATATAGACCAGTTGGTCCGGAATAACATGTGGTGTTATTGCCGGACAAACGTAGTTTTTCAGTTTCTCCACCATTAGCACTTTCGGTAAATAGTTGTCCCAAATTTAATTGAGGTATGTCATAGAATATTGTTAGGACAAGCATCATAGCAATAAGACCTGAAAAAAAAGGGAGAGAAATAAAATTTATCGTACTGAGCACATACAAAAGCGTCAAAATGATTTCTTTAAGGATCTCAAAAAAGACCACACTGAGAGAATTATGTGCATGACATCAATGAATTTTTGCATTACATCAATAAAGTATCACTGTAACTCATGCAGTGAAACATTTTTTATTAAATTAATGCAGTTTTTCATAAAATTTTATCACAAATTTAGCTAACATATAATTTTTCAGTAAGTTGGTTGATATATATACACTAGGTGTCAAAAGTCTACGCTCATATAGAGTATTATTTAAAAGAATAGAAATAATGGAAGAAAACATGTGCTACGATAATTTTTTTTTTATTAAATTAAATATTATACTTCAGGTACTTAAAAATAACAGATAATTTTTATATAGTAATAAATAGGTTTTATAAAAACAACAAAAACAGCATTTCATATGCAAAACTTGTAAACCAAAAGTCTACGCTCATGACAAAAAAAATTAATATACTTATTTTAGTTCAAAAAATAAGCCAAAACTTAGTAGCCAGTTGGATATCCACGACGCTTTAGCACCTCTCTGAGCCTTTTCTGCATGGAATTTACCAGGTGCGCTGTCTCTTCAGCCGGAATCTTCTCCCACTCCTCCCTAATTACATCTTTAAGCATTGCCTTACTTGTAATGTTGTGCTGGCGGATTTTTCTTTCCATTAATGCCCATAGGTGTTCAATAGGGTTAATATCTGGTGATTGTGGGGGTGTAGGCAGCATCCGTGGTACATTATATAGAAGCCAAAGCTTAACAACCTCAGCAGTGTGTTTTGGGTCGTTATCCTGCTGGAAGTAATACTCACTGGACAACCCCAATTTTTCAGCACTCTGCTTTAGATTTCGTTTGAGTATATCTAAATAAGCAAATCTGTCCATCGTTGACTCGATAAATTCAAAATTGCCTACTCCTCCAGCTGCCATACACCCCCACATCATCACCCCACCACCTCCATGTTTGACCGTTGGCAGTAAGTTCTCTTTATTAAGAGCGGTTCCTGACTTCCTCCACACCATTGTCTTGCCCTTGATTCCAAATATGCAAAATTTGCTTTCGTCGGAAAAAATTACCTTTTTCCAAAACTCAGGCGGCATATTTACGTACTTATTCGCAAACTCAATGCGCTTTTTACGGTTGGGTTGTCCAGTGAGTATTACTTCCAGCAGGATAACGACCCAAAACACACTGCTGAGGTTGTTAAGCTTTGGCTTCTATATAATGTACCACGGATGCTGCCTACACCCCCACAATCACCAGATATTAACCCTATTGAACACCTATGGGCATTAATGGAAAGAAAAATCCGCCAGCACAACATTACAAGTAAGGCAATGCTTAAAGATGTAATTAGGGAGGAGTGGGAGAAGATTCCGGCTGAAGAGACAGCGCACCTGGTAAATTCCATGCAGAAAAGGCTCAGAGAGGTGCTAAAGCGTCGTGGATATCCAACTGGCTACTAAGTTTTGGCTTATTTTTTGAACTAAAATAAGTATATTAATTTTTTTTTGTCATGAGCGTAGACTTTTGGTTTACAAGTTTTGCATATGAAATGCTGTTTTTGTTGTTTTTATAAAACCTATTTATTACTATATAAAAATTATCTGTTATTTTTAAGTACCTGAAGTATAATATTTAATTTAATAAAAAAAAAATTATCGTAGCACATGTTTTCTTCCATTATTTCTATTCTTTTAAATAATACTCTATATGAGCGTAGACTTTTGACACCTAGTGTAAATGATCAAATAACGAGTTCTCTTGGGTGGGGGATTAGAATGAGGCTGATGATGACCTAGTAGCTTAGGTCGAAAGTGCGGCACTTCCTCTAGCGCATTCTCACAAGATTTTCTTCTTCTTTCTCTTACATTTATTAACAATTAGTGTTTTCTATTTATAACACACGGTGATTTAAATAAAATTTGAGTATTACTCCAATTTGAAAGCGGACTCTGTTTCTAAATGGTCTACAAACTATTTCCCAACGAAAACGAAAAAAATCTAGGTGGCGCTTTTTAAAAAAATCATTAAAAATATTTAGCATTCTTGTCCCAATGAAATCTAAATTTTATTCTTTTATAAAAAAAAGTATATATTTTTAAAATGTAAGCGCTTTAAAAATCGAAAGTGATAAATGCCTTCAAAAATTGCATTAGCAGTAAAAATGTATTTTTTATAAAGCAGCTGTTATTTTTTGATTTTTTTGATTTTTCGGATTTTTTTTTTAAGTTTTTGAATACCCGGTGAAAAAGTTCCGATATGGGTATATATAGTCATATATATGATTTCATATAACATTATATCTTAGTTGATCCGAGAAATGGCATACATAACCCCATCTCATGTAATCCCATGGGATCTCATCTGATATAATTTGATCTGAAATATGGGTCTATCTAATTTGATCAAGTTTTATGAATTATATGTGATGACATATGTAAGTATATATATATCTATATAGTAGTAGTATTTTTTCTTTATTTTCAATATTTAGCAATATATATAATACAAAGTTTAAAAAATATTATTTTAACATTAGACCATGACATAGTGTCGTCGGTCGGCTATATTATATTATATAATGTTGTGCAAAAATATTATATTTTATTATAAATTTTTAATAATTAAATTCTTGTATAAGCATTGTTCTATAATTTATACAATATTTTATAAAATTGGCTAATGCCCTCCATCCTATTATTTTACCATCAAGTGTATTTAAAACTTCATCTTCTTCAAGTAAAACTTTTCCGAAATAAAACATTCTAAATTCCCTAAATGCTGTACAGCGGCCCAAAAAATGTAATAAGTTTTCGTCTTCACCCATGTTGCATATTGAACATAAAATCGACACATTATTTTGATTACTTTGATATCTGGTGGCATTCAGCTTGATTAAATCACACCTAAGCTTAAAGATCCACATTATTTCTTCTCTATTTCTGACCTCAGTCAAGTAATTTTGACCGACTGTTGGGTCCAAATTTTTATAAATTCTATTGGTTTGAAATTTCCTTATTAAAAGTTGTACGTAATATTTATTTTTCAAAGCTTGTAAAAGATTGTTTCTATTCTCATTCCATTGGGCTTTAGTGGCAAGATTTTCTGTCCAATTAATATTATACTCTGCTCCTAGTGTGTTGAGTGTATTTACCCATAAAAGATTATGATGTAGCAGTTTCCTAGTTAGCTTATGTGGCAGGAGTTCTTCATTGTAATTAAATAGTGTTCTGATGACATATCTTAGATGTAAATCAAGAGTAAAAAGATGTCCATGTTCAATTCCAAATTCTAACATTATTGCGTATGTTGGTGTAAAGCTCGGAAGTCGAAGTAATTTTTTAATAAAATATACTTGTAGCTTTTCTACTTCTTCAAAAAGCGAGAAACCCCATACTTGCGCTCCGTATGTTTGGATTGATCTACATACTGCCAAAAACAATTTCCATTTAGATTTAAGAGACTCATTTGATTTGCTTAGAAAATTATTCCATGTAATATTAATACTATTTTTTTGCTAATACGTTTCTCTTTTCCACATGCTTTCTAAAAATCATTGTTGGTGTCAGTGTTACCCCCAGGTAACAGTATTCGGACGTTACTTTTATTTCATTCCCATTGAAAAGCCATTTTTCGTTATTCGCTAATCTGCCTCCTTTTCTAAACACCATGATTTCGGACTTGTTTAAATTCACCTCAACATTCCACATTTTGCAATATTCTTCGAGCCTGTAAATCATTTTCTGCAACACCTGAACATCGTTCGCAAGAATCACTATATCGTCTGCATATAGGAGTAAACGTATATTTAGGTTGTCCAATTGTATTCCACCTCCCAAATGATCATGCAAATCATTAAGATAGATAGCAAATGAAATTGGCGAAAGTAAACATCCCTGTTTTACACCTGACTCTGTGTTAAAACTTTCAGAGAGATCGTTACCAGTCCATACCACAGACTCTGTATTGCTGTGTACATTTTCGATAAACTTAACCAGCTTCGATGATACACCTATTGTGTGCAGTTTATAAACTAATGCTTTACGAGACACTTTATCGAAAGCTGCCTTAAAGTCCACGAAGAATGCATACGTTTTCTTATCTTTTGCGAAGTTTATGTGCACAATGGAAGACAAGTTGTAGATATTATCGGCAGTGGAGTAATTTTTACGAAATCCTGCTTGATATTCGTTTAAAACATTATTTCTTTCTATATATAATTATAAATGGAAATATAAATGCTCTCATATTGAGCTATATCAATATTTTCAAAAATAGTTTTTTATTCGTGATCTGCGTTCTAAAGTCATTTAAAAACGCCGATGCTTCACATTTTTTTGATTTTGTTGAACGGTGTGTTATTTTTAAATGTAAATAAAACAAAAAACTCTTCGAAATTAAAAATGTTTGACGTCATGCAAGATTAAATAAAATCTGAGGATTAAATTGTTTGACACCCTAAAAAGTCTATTGAACGGTGTTCTTTATGTTTTTAATTAAACTTACCAAAAACTAAATATGCTGTTATAATCATTTTATAAAGCGAACGATTATCAATTGATACACCATCACCGGGTATATAATCACCCAAACCTATTGTTGTCAATGATATAAAACAATAATAAAAAGCATCCAAAACACCCCATGATGGCTCCAAATAGGCAAAAGCAGTTGTAGGTATTGCAAAAAACAATATGGCAACAATAATAACTGTAAATATTGAATAACAACAGCAACGATAAATTAAACAAACAATTAAATTACATTTAAGTCGAAAGAGAGAGTAAGAGTAAGAGTAAGAGTAAGAGGAGGTGTGTTGCACATTTGCACTCGACACATAAACTTACCAACAATACTTAAGTGCATAACCCTTATATTGAACGGTTGATACAAGTGTCCTAGTTTTGAATTTAGTAAACCAAGTAACCAATTTGCAGGTACTAATAATTTCTCAACCATGGCACTCAATAGCACCAATGTCAATGGTATACCTATGGCGGCATAAATCATACAAAATATTTTACCAGTTTGACTTAATGGTGTCACATGTCCATAGCCTGTAAAACGAGTGATATATGACATAATAAGGAAATAAGTTTATGTTGTGTTTTTTTTTTTTTTTTTTAAAGTAAACAAAAGGATATTTTTGAACTTGCCTATTGTTGTTACAACAGTACTGGAAAAGAATAATGCCTGACCAAAACTCCAATTCATTTCATTTGTGGCATTACGCAGTGGTGATATGCCACGATCATTTGCCGTAATGACAGCCTTTAGGAATTCTTCCAAATCATCGTCTGAAAGAATGAGAGATAAATGCATACATAAGATTTCCAATTCATATATTTTAAGACATAAGATTTAGTTTATTCATAAAAAATATTAGGTTGTACAAATTTTTTCTGTAAATATTATAAGATTTGAAAAAAAAAATCTCATAAGTAGGGCAACCAAAAATAAGCTAGAGTTTGTTTTTTATTTGAAAGGATAGAACTAATTAGACTTAAGTTCTGATCATGAAATTATGAAAGTTTTAAGCTATGTTTGGTAAAGTTTTTTTTTTTTTGATATTTGCTTTCTTTTAGCTTAGTTTGTAAATATTAGCTACTTTTTAACTTTTTTTTCTTTTAAAATAGAGCTTTTTTGGTAATTTTTAGCAATCGGTATTTTGAAGAATTATTTTTTTAATTGAAAGTTAAAACAAATTTTAATATACCAGATTGAACTTTGAAGCTTAAGAAAACAATTTCTCCATTGCAACTTTGTTTGACCGACGAAGTTCCAAAGCACAAATTTTATTTGTAGTAACGATTTTAATAAAAATATATAAAATTTAAAGGTTATTTTTTTTTTTTTTTTAATTAAACACCTTAAATTTGTATTGTATTTAAACGGCTTATTTGATAGTTTTTTGCTTGCCATACTCATAAGTATTGTATGTACTACACTCACAAAGACTTTTCCATACAAATTCAAGAGTTATTTAAAAAGTTAATCCGTAAAGTTGTTTCAATTGAATATATTGTTAAATTACCAAAGAAATATATTTTTTAACTTTTCTGTCTGTTATTCCATAAACAAAATAAACAAAACAAATTTTTTTATATTATATTGAATATCGAAATAAACGAAAAAATCTATTATTTTCAATGATTTTCTCAATTAATTTTTTAACAGTTGAAAATAAACTAAAAAATACAATTGTTTTGAACGAAAAGTACACTCAGGGAACTTCTGCTTTAAAATTACGTAGTTGTTTAGGTTGTTATACAGTTTCTTCATTTTTAATGTAAATGTAAGTATTTTGTAGAACAAATAATTTTACTAACCTTGTAGTTCATTTAAAAAAACAAACCACATCAAATGACTATTTTATGATTTTTCATTCATTTTTTACAGTAATTTTTTTGTTATTTAAAAAATTAAAAAATGATAAATGTTTGTTTATTTTTTAGTACCATGTGGTTCATTTTTACTGCAATTGTTAGTAATTTTTTGAACATTAAAACAAATGACAATGTTAGTTGAATTTAAGTGAAATTTTATTTGTTTCTAACTACATTTGCAGTGGGGTTTACCTACATAGTATTTTAAGTGTAAGTTAGTCATTTATTAACTGATTTTCTATTAATTTAATGTGTATATTATTCAGTTGTCTTTACGGAAAAAATATTGTGTGTGTAAAGTTGTCACTCGATTAATCGAACGAACAAAAAGAAAATTCAGACAAACAACTTAATAAACATGATTTTCTCATAACGAATAATTCGAATAAGTTTTGACGATGAATCGAATAAAACGAATAATTTTAAAAATAATTATTTTTGTAAAACTTTTTTCAAAATTTACAATGGACTGAAAATAACAGTTAATTTAAATTAAAAAAGCATATAATAGAGGCAAATTTCGGAAAACTGATTCAAGTATAAAATATTGATCCTTGAGGAGATGTCTTTCATAAAATGTTCTGCTTTTTAAAACTTGTCCAACACACTTTCAATTACCTAATGTTGTCCAGTCTTTTTACAAATTCTTCGTCCGGACTCTATTGGTTCTACGATTTTTCTTGTTTTCTAGTTTTTCGTTCCCTTTTTTTAAAATTAATTTCTTTCAGACATAAGAAAAACTAAAAATTTAAAAAAAAACACAGACTTAATATAGACTCTTATTTTTATAAAAAATCTCAGATTGTGTAAGACACTTGCATACAAAATATATGTTTTAATATGAAAAATGTAATCATTTATTTTTCTAGCGGTATCCCGGGTTCCCGGGAATTGAAACAGGGAAATGAAACAGGGAGGGATTTTACATATCCTAATCATGAGACAACTATTTCAAATGACGTATGATTGAGAAATCTTTTGACGTTTCTTTAGTCTCAAAATTATTGGATTTAAGAATTGGTATATTTAAGGAAACTTAAGTATTGTAAAAATGGCTTAAATTTTCGAAATCGGTGTTGCAAACCCTAGAATTTTTTGAAATTTTTTTTATTGAAAAAAAATTTGTTCTATAACCATAAATGTAAAAATAAGTACATACATTAAATTTGGTTTTACCAATTTTTTTTCACCATAGTGGAGGCTTTATATAAATTGAGGTGAATTTTAAATATTATTCACTTCTTAGCGTCTGGTGGATTAATATGACGTTATATTTTATACACAAGAAGACGCTATTACCCAGCAAAAAATTTCCAAAAAGGTAAGCGGGTTTGTGATGAAGCATTTTGGGCAGAACGAATTCCTTACTAGATTCCCTACTCGATTCTTTTAACAGGGCGTGAGACTAAAATAATTGATTCTTTAGAATTGATTATTTTTTTTTACCGAAGAACCATTTACTTTATATTTTTAAGAACTACATACGTTTTTTAATAAAGAAATAGTTCCATTGTTAAACTACGAAGTACTTACACAAAAAAAATAAATAAATAGTTCCCTAGAAAAAATAAGAAGTACTTACATTTAAAAAAAAAGTAGTTCCATAAGTAAATTCAACTTTTACTCACACGTGATTCTCCTAGGTCACTCAAATATAACGATCAAAACTCATACGGAAATAAAATCCTAAAAAGTGAAACATCGAATTGTTATGATAACATGGGTTTGTCATAATTTTGGAGCTATAAACCACGAAAATATAAATTTTTCAAAAAAAAGAACAATTCAAAATTGAAAAACAAAAATATGACTCACGCACAATCACCCTCGAAAATTTTTTTTACACTCACTCACCATAACGTCAGTAATTTCAACTTTCACTCACAATTTTCTGCTCACGTTCGCTTCCCTAATTTATACCTAACCACAGTTTAACAAAATTTAGGCAACATGCAATTTCTGTTTTTAGTATTATTTTCCTGCAAATAAAAATTTGTTTGAAAAACTTCTTTTTTCAAAATTAGGAACTACTTCCAATAACGTGCTTTTATTAAGAAAAAGTATATGATTATTTCTTGAGTACAAAAAGTTATACATATAAGTTAATAACATTGTTATTTTCTTTTAAGTAAATAATTACTTTGTTATTGAGTTCATACTTTCTGGTTTAAATTTAAAGAATTGATTACAATACTACTTGCTTTTTTGACTCTATCGTTGGAATGAGTTTGGTATTGCAGTTCCTAAATTTGGCAATGACATATGTAAGCAAGTGTGGGCATCACCTTCTTTTTAGAATGTGTAATTTTTTCCTGGGTAGTTATGAATTTGTACTAATGTACTAATATACAGTGTATTATATACCAATTTGTATGGAAAATTTAGAGGCACCTTCACATTTTCACTTATAGCTTTTGAACCGCTAGATCGATTTTGCTCATTTTCAATATCAAACTTTTCGGGAAAATGTACATCAACCTGTGTAAAAATTAGCAGCCCGTGTAGTGTTTTCGGGGAGTGATCGCCATTTTAACAGACGGACATCGCTAAATCTGACAAACTGATAAATACCCTCAGCAGGGTATAAAAAAGGAAAAATATGCCCTAAAAAATGCATTTGTATCAAAATTTTCTATTAAGAGCAACATTTGCAAAAATATGCTCTAACAAATCGGTGCCAGAATTCGTCAATTGTTCTGAAAAGGAAAATTTCTCAATACGACACACATGAAAAAACATGATACAGCATATTTTTGGTTGCTCTAGTTATTAGATTTTGTTTTGAAAATTTAACTTTGGAATATCATAGTTTTATAGAAAACTTTTGCATTATAAATTAGTGCACAAATTTGTGATTTATTGTGACAGGCTGAAAAATTATCACAATATTCAAAATTTGTGTAATTTTCACACATGCAATGCAAAATAAATCAGAAGAAAATGGCTTAAAATTAGCCCATAAATCGCGACCCATTTAAAATTTGTTGAGCTTTTAAATTAGATCAAATTTACAATGTTTTTAACCAAATTAATATCTTTATAAATTTTTAGCGGGCCGCCGCTATATCACACAATTTTGACCAATCTAATTGTTATCCGGTGCATGTTAAAAGAGTTACAGGAGTAGGTATATGTATAGAAAAATTCCATAATTATTTTTCCTAGAAATGTTTCAAAGTTGAAGCTATTAATTTCTATATACAAAAATTCTTTAATATTTTTGTGAATTTCTGTGGTATCAAAAACTAATATTTTTAAGAAGAAAAATGTCGTTTAAATTAGAAAAAGTCCGCGGAATCAGAAATTTTATATGATTAAAAAAAATTTAGAGCCTACAGCATTTGTTTTTTTTTATAGATAAACGTTTTACAATTTTAAGATTTCGTTGCAGAAGAAAATCATGAGAAAGGAATAGTTTTTCTATTGCTTTAAAGATAGTTTAACAGCAATAAAAGTTTAAATTGGGTATTTCTTCTCTTAAATATAAATGCTTTTTTTATAAATGTTTCAGAAATAATTTGATTTAGTTCACAATAAAAAAGTTTTCACTTTTTCTATAAAAAACTGCAGATGCTTTAAAACTTTGGTTTTTGTGGTGGGGGTCCTGGCTGCGGTCTTGTTTGACACTGACATTGTTTACACTTAATAGGCTTTTTATTCAAATAAATATTAGTGTATATCGGGTTGTTGTTCGATCATCTCTCAAAGAGCACCAAAATAGCGCATTTTAGCAGGTTTAACAGCGATTTCCACAAAGTTGTGAATTTGAATACCAAAGTCTATTAAAATCATTTGTCTAACTTTAAATTGCATATCACTTATTTATAAAAGTCTTTCAAGAAAAATCCGAGAATCACCTTACCTTTAAGAAATAAATAATATTGTAGGCCCACAAGCTTCCATTTCCGCGTATGGCCTGTGATTATCTCTGATTTCAATAAAAAATTAAATTACCTTTAAATTTTGAAATTTGCAATGGTTCGATTTGATAACAAAGCGGCTGAAATAAAAAACATTTCATATTTATAGATATATAGTCGCAATATGAAATACCGAATTGTTAAACAAAGACCATTCATATAAATACCCTGGTAAACCGTAAAAGTAGTACTGGCAAACCACTGCTATTTTTGTGAAACCCACCGTGTTAAAAATTACCAAAGGTATACATAATATTGTACTAGGAAAGCACTATTTTGTTTTCAAAGCATGTGTTTTGCCAGTACCACCCGCAGAACTCGTTGCCAATATTGTTTTTACCAATATTGCAAGCAATTCGAATCACTATTATTTTTTTAATATTTTATTATATTTCACACATTAAAATATGATGTAAAAGACTAATACCGAACTGTAGCGCAGCTTTTTAAATGTGTTTTATTATTGTATTTTTCTGCTTGGGTAGTTATTTGCTAATGTACGGTGTTTAAACCGATAATGAAAAAATTAAACAGATTACTCTTCCTGTACCTCATTTTTTTTGATTTTATAAATTTAGGAACCAAATTTGTGATAGTTATTTGACCATAATTTTATAAATTTATATTAGACTTAGAAATATAAGCTATTTCAAAAATTTTCGATACCTTTTTCCTAAGGACATGCATGGTTTCACCTTGAAAAGTCTTTCCCGATCAAAAAAAGTTACATCTCAAATACAAAATCAGATCTCATATGATATAGATCGATATTTAATCTTATTCAAGTTTATCTCAAAATCAGTGTATGCAGTAATATCCGATTAGATCCCTCAAATATATTACTGGATTAATATCGGATCTAAATTGGGGTATCCAAAAATATCTTATTTAATATCCTAATATTCCGTGGGATTAATTTATATCTACTTGGATCTAATTAGATCCAAACAGAGAAGTTGGATATAATTATATATTTTGAGATTAAATGCGATTTACTTATAACCCATGACATATATTATTTTTAATAGAAATATAAAAACACTTAAAAAAAAAAAATTTGAACATCTGCGCATATAATATTATGTATAACAATCTAAGATTATGTCTTATACGCATAGCAAATATTAATTATGTTGGACTATATATAATCATATCTCAAATTAAATTGTTAATTTTAATCTCATCATATCTTGAATTGCATTATTCTTATGGCATTATATATAAGCCTATCTTATATAACACACAAAAATATTTTTTATACTAAAGTATATATTATTATATTGCTTATATGTCACCATATCCGATAATATATTCTGTTATATATGATAATGTATTATTATATATGACAACAGATCTGTCACATTTAATTATGTATATCATATATGCCTAATATCTTATTTTATAAATATCAATATATAATATTATATCGTTATATAAGTTACCACATAAGAAACATATAATCAGATATGGCCATGCATGACACCACACATGTTATAATAAATTTTTATATGAAAAAACTTAGGACCATATATAATTTTTTTTTACTCGGGTTATCTAAAGAATTGATGACCATTTCAATGTCGAAAAGATTACTTGAATCTTACAAGAGTTTTTCATTCATTTTATTTTTTTCGCTCGCTGCTTGGTGAAAAGTTTAATGGTGGTTTACACTGATAGAAAAAAATTAATAAAAATGTTTGCTAAAACTGCTAAAAATTACGTTGCAGACAAAACTGCTAAAATTAGTAGATTTTTCTGCTAAATATTAGTAAGATAATAACAGCAAAAATAAATATGTTGAATTTACAAATTTTTTATTATATATGAGCTAAATTTGAGAATAATATATGAGAATAAAAATCTGCCCTTCAGAAATCAGCAATCTACAATATTTTAGCACATATTTCTGTTGATTTTAGCCAAATATACTGTTATTTGAATTCTAATAAATTTAAGGTTAATAGAGCAAAAATTTTGTAGATATTATTGTTTTTGTTTGCCGTTTTTTAACCTACAAATATTTAGTTAAAGTTTTTTGCTAACTTTAGCAGATTTTATACCTTATGAAATTTAACCTTCGGCCTATTATCAGCTAACACTTTTTCCCCTCCTAGCCACGGCTGGCCACATTTTGGCGGCTACGGGCGATTAAGCTGCAGCCGTCTACTGTTTTTGTCTCGAGCCACTGCCGCCGACGTTTTGCCACGACTTTAATCTCTAATTGAAAACCGTTTAACAGACTTTTGAACTAACTTTTTCTATGAGTGCAGTACTAATAAAATATAAATCTATTACTAATAAAGTCTTACCATTTACATCACGATATTTCATCAAAAAATTATTACGCAAAATCGTAATAGTATTACGTTCTTCCAATTCGACAGGAGTTTCAATAACTTGAAAACCCAAAGCACCAATGGCCAAATAAAATATGTAAAATAATACAAAAGATAAAAACAATGTGCGTTCCTTACGATAACTCTTACAACACTGACCGACCGGTGATGCTGGCATTAGACGGATGCCATCATCATTATTATAATAACTACTGGCGGGACGTAATAAACAAATCGAACCCAGGCTAACGCGATTATGTAAACTTAAATTAGAACGATGAGTAAGTTGATCCACATTTTGATAAATATTTGGATCTGACAAGGAAACTAAACGTCGAAATGGTGGGGTATTTGTAATCATGGTTTGATGCTTATTCGAACTATCTTCAATTGATATTTGAGTTTGATTAGTGGTGGTTTTATCTAAATTTTCATATCCGTGCATATTGATAAATTTAATATTTATTTAACATTTTTTTAATTGTACAATAATTAATTTTTGATTTTTATTGAATTTAATCTTATTAAATACTTATTTTCTTTTTTTTTTTAATTTTAAGTTTTTAACTTTGTTAAAACAACAGATTTCTTTATATTCACTTTTTATTAATTATATTAATTATATTCATTCTAATTTAAAAATTTCTTTACAGTGAAATTTTCACTTAATCCGTATCGCTTAAATTACCATTACTCTATACCGTATTTACAATTGCACTAAATAATTATTTGTATATCAAAGTTTCTTTATTTTGGTTTCAGTCGTATCTCAAATCTTTTTTTAATACTATTTTTTGATTCAATTTTTTTTTGTTGATCTGTCTCTTTTCATACATTCTCAGAATACTAAGAGTGATTTTGATATGAAATTCTACTTTATCGCTTAAAAAATACTTAAGAAATGTTTTTTTGTTTATTTTAAAAGTGTTGCAGTAAATATGATACAAATTAAACTAAATATTAAGACCATTCACAGTTTGTCAAGGCATTTTCATAAAATTTCAAAGTTTTGTAAAATTATGTAGTCTTGATAAATGTTTTAAATGAAAATTTTAAAAATTGTTAAATAACAAGCATCTTTAGTAGAGATGTCACTAATAGAATATTCGGCAATTTACCGAACGGTTAAAGGTTTAAACCGAATATTCGGGCGAATAGTAAAATGTTCAAAATACCGAGTAAAACCCAAATTTTTATGATAATTTTAATAAAAATATTGAACTTTGGCTAAAAATAAACTGTTATTGTCTATGATGCTTCAATTGCGTTAATAGGCAATAATTCTAACATTCTCTAAAAAAAATCTTGTACAATCAGGGAACTTCTGCTGTAAATATTTGTAGTCGTTTGAGTTATAATACAGTATCTTTATTTTTAAGTTTTGACTACAATTGTAGTTTATTTAAAAAACAAACTACATCAAAATACTGTATTATGATTTTACATTCACTTTATACAGTAGTTTTTTTCTATTTAAAAAATAAAACAAATAAATTTTCAATTTATAACGAGCTTTCAACCTCCGTATATTTACAAAAATAAAGCAAATCAAACATATTAGCTAGGTTGATACTAGTATTTCGATCTGGCTAAAGATCTCATCAGAACCCGAAGTTTTAGAAAAGCTAGAGCCTATATAATAGGCAGAACTTTAACAAAAAACCTATTAATAATCAATTTTGCTCCATTCTTGTCTTCTTAGTAATCAAGCACGTGGTTAGGTCTTTTCCTAACAAACATCATGACGTTACTAAACTTTGAAGACCAAAAATGTTCTATTTATATAAAAAATTTTTAGTTTGTACTCTGGCTCAAGTAATATTTTTTACAGTTATATTAGTTTTTTGTTTTTATATACATCGAGATTATTTTTATGTTATTTTCAATTTATAACGAGCTTCCAACCTCCGTATATTTACAAAAATAAAGCAAATCAAACATATTAGCTAGGTTGATACTAGTATTTCGATCTGGCTAAAGATCTCATCAGAACCCGAAGTTTTAGAAAAGCTAGAGCCTATATAATAGGCAGAACTTTAACAAAAAACCTATTAATAATCAATTTTGCTCCATGTTTGTTTATTTTTACTGCATTTGTGGTTAATTTGCTATTGTAATTGTGGTTCAATTTTTGAACAGTAAAAAGCACTGTTAGTTGAATTAACTGAAATGTAAGTCGTTCATTTTTCAAGTGAAATTTCATTTGTTTTTAACTATATTTGCAGTATTCTAAGTGTACATAGTATTCTAAGTGTACATAGTATTCTAAGTGTACCTAATTTAAAAAATGTTAATATATTTTTACTGAGAAATCGCTGATTTTAACAAATTTGGATATTCGGCCATATAGCTAAGACATGCTGAGTATGCCGAATACCGAATAGTGATCGAATATTCGTGACATCACTAATCCTTAGCATATATGGTAACCGATTCAAAGCGGGCATCAGTAAGGGTGAAGCTATTTTCAGTTATTTCGGTAGCGGTTTTTATCGTTAACGGTATTTTACTTATTTGGGTAACGGTATTTTAGCAGTACCAGTATTTCAGCAGTAACGGTATTTTAGTTGTTTTGGTAACGTGATTTTAAGGATAACGATTTTTCAGTTATTTCGGTAACGGTGTTTAAAGGGTAAATTTATTTTAGTTATTCACACACAGAGAAATAACGTGCCAACCGAATTGAAAAGTTATTCACACACAGAGAAATAACGTGCCAACCGAATTGGAATGTGATTTTAATGGTACCAACTTATAAATTCAGTTAGTAAAGCGATATTAACATTAGTTTTCTGAATATATTGGGTGTTGCAACTAAAATTTAGTTGAATTAACTGAACTTTGTTGTGAAAACAAATGTTCAGTTGTACCAACCGACTGAAATTCGTAATCACCCGAATTCCAATGACTGGCTAGGTTATGATCAAACTTTGTTAAGATGTATCTATTAATAGCGATTATTTATTTTTTAACTTGCCAAATTATTTTGGTAACGGTATTTTAGGGATAACTATAGTCAGTTGAAAATGTTTTGAATCGATAACGGTATTTTAGCTGTATTGCCTGACATCCCTGCACAAATGACATTAATAAACGAAAACGTCGAAAAAATCAATAATAAATGCATGGGTGAATGCAATAACCCCCACTGAAATAACCCCCACCGCCGAAATGAAATAAGCCCCACCAAATTTATAAAAAAATTAAAGTGGGGCTTATCTCATTTTTGGTGGGCAAAGTTTCATTTTAATACGTGGGTATTATTTCATTTTATTACCCACCACATTTGGTGAGGGTTAATTCATTTTCATTGGTGGGGATTAATTCATTTTGGTGGGTTTAATTCATTTTAATTCTAATATCAATTCTTGGTTTTTGAATTAATTCCTACTTTTACAGTACTAGTTTTATTTTGTAAAGGTGAATTAATTCCTACTTTTACAGTACTAGTTTTATTTTGTAAAGGTGATATTAGAAAGTACGAAAAAAGAATACGTTATTTCAATTAAAAAAACACATTTCTTCTTATTAAAAATCCATTCGTGCCCATATCATCAGGTTCCTTAGTTGGTAAAAAACTAATAATTTGAACTTTTACAGAATGTTGACATAAAGGTGTATCCATATTTTAGAAGGACACGGTGGGGTCCAATAACACCAACTGAAATAAAACAAAAATGGAAATGAAGTCAAATTCACAGGTTGACTTTATTTCCAACAAAAATGGAAATAAAACCAAGTTGGCTATATTTCCTTTTAAAGAATATCGTGTTATCCAATTTAAATCAATATTCCATTTATTTAATCTCAACGTGAAAAAAAAAATTTAAAAAAAAATGTTTATTGTTTTGTGTCGCGGGCAGGAAAACTTTATTGAGCGAAGCCACCTGCCGCGTCCTACTGGAGGAAAAACCCCTAAGAACGGCCGCAGGCCGCCACACAGAAAAACTTAAGCTTGCGAAGCCTTATTTCATTATTTGCCTCGTATTGACAAAATGTGCCAACTTTGACCCCTTATATCTTCTATATTTAAATAATTTATTTATCTAAATAATGTAAAGTGGGGCTTATCTCATATTCGGTGGGCAAAGTTTCATTTTAATACGTGGGTATTATTTCATTTTAATGCCCACCAAATTTGGTGGGGGCTAATTCATTTTTATTGGTGGGGAATAATTCATTTTGGTGGGGATTAATTCATTTTGGTGGGCACAAATTCGGTGGGGCTTATTTCATTTCGACGGTGGGGGTTATTTTAGTGGGGGTTATTTCATGCACCCTAAACGCATATTTTTAAATTTAAAGTGCATATTTTATGAGTTTTAATGCATATTTTATGTACATAAAACACGATTATAAATGCATTAACTTCCGAACCCTAGTAACAACAAATTTATATGGATGCCATCTTGTGTAACAAAAATCCGTAAACATTTCTTGGAATTTTAGATTCATACACGCATAGAAATAAATCTGTAAAAAATTGCAGAAAAATCTACTAAAAATTAGTTAAAATTAGTAGATTTTTTTTTGCTAAATATTAAAAAATAAGAACTGGAAAAATAAAACGGTTAAGCTTAAATTAAAATAATTTTTTCGTTGCTCAGGTCGTATGTTAACTATTAAATCATAATTTTAAAATTGTCTTAAACTGTGAACTTCCTTAATATATGTTATTCACATTTTTTTTAATTACATTTGGTAGTATTTATGCTGACATTGCATTCTTTCATTAAATTAATTTAAATAATATCCCAGTGTAGAAACGGTAATAAATTGTCATTATTTTTCTCACTGTCAGTAATGACACCAGCTTACGCTCTGCATTACTTACAATAAGGACTTACTAATAACTAGTTATTATTCTCATTATTTTAATACAAAAATTATGTTATCTTTATCATTATTTTTAATATAAAGTAATGACCTCGAAATTTTTTGAAAATCTAGTTTTAGACTTATTATTTTTTCAACTGTAATAAGTATATATATATATAACTACTTATATTTGGTTTTTTGTAAGCTGGAAAGTAATGACATTGTGTGCCAGTGAATCATTTATGTTTTTATCTATCAAGTATAACATGTCGCAATAGCTCAGATGGTAGAGCGGTTGACTGACTACATGGAGTCCCAGGCTCAAATCCCTGTACAAATAAGTACTTATGAGTAACGCACTATTTTTTGTATTTAAATAATGGGAAAATGAACTAGTTATTAGTAATTTCTTATTGTTTGTGTTAAAGTAATGCAAAGAGTAAGCTGGTGTCATTACTGGTAGTGAGAACAGTAATGATATGTTATTACCGTTTCTACACTGGGAAACTGTGAGTAGTAGTATTCACTGAATACCATTATTATATCAAATTAGTTATATGCAGGGACAGGAACTTCAAGCACTAAAAAATAGTGTTTTAGGCTCCTATAATATGCATGAAAAATCTTAAAATATGCACAAAAAACTAAAAAATATCCACTTAAATTTTTTTAAATTAATTATTTTTATGTGTCTAAGCAATTTTAATTTAATTTGAAAGTAAATTTGTCTGCACACGTTTTTCACAATTAAAACAACATTTTAAATATATATATTGAATTTAAAAAAAAAACACTAAAACCTGTATCTCTTTATCCCAAATTGCATATAAAATTTAAGAGAACACTTAAAAGGCCTTAAAAAGCATGGATCCTCTTTATTCTATATGTGCTTTGGTCAAATATAAAATATTTTTTGACGAAAAATTCATTAAAAATATGCAAAATAAGTAAAAATATGCATTTAAAGCTAAATAAGTAAAAACATGTCATAAAAATAGCAAAATAAAGCAAAATGTGTAAAAATATGCATATATGTTTAAAGAAAATAACATCCATGCCATTTTAACGTAAACTCTTTGATTCGCAAAGATATTTTGTTGACCCTGTTCTCAGACTTAAGGAAAAAAAAATGCATTTGCATGAACTTCCGGTCCCTGGTTATATGAATAAATTTTCGTTGTCAGCTATTTTGTGTGTGTTTTTTTTATTCAGATAAGTCTGGACAAATTGCTTAGGAAACTAAAACAAAGATAAGCAGTTTTTTCAAAAGATGATGGTTGAGTATCACGTGTAGACTTTTGTTTAAAGAAAATAAATGTTTGTATTATTTCACGTTTCAGACAATATTTTTTTTTTTAAATTCAGAGATTTCAATAAAAAACTTGTCAGAATTCTTATCGGTTTACATTTGCACTATTTGATAGTAACGAGATTTCGATTCAGCAACCACTATTTTTTTGTATTCAAACCAGCATAAATTTTTTTTTTAATATTTTATGTAAAGATTTAACGCTAATTATGACGGAACGAGAAGCTAGAAGCAAGAATTTTAAATATCTTGAAGTTTAAATATCTCCTTAAGCAGGAGCAAACGCTTAATTTAATGAGTACACTCGATCAAAAAAGCTAGAAGAAAAATTAGTAAAACGTTGTATATATAACCCAATTTTTTTTTTTTTTTCTTAAAAGAGAAGCAACACTCTGGAAATTTTTCCTATTAATTAATGTGTTGCTTTCTTTGGAAAGGGGATAGTGGAGAGATGAAAGGTGGTAAAAGATGAAGGGCTTCAAACATGGCAACACTTTAATTGCGCGAGATGATAAGTCTTAGAACAGTTGTTGGTCGCCACCTGATGTAGAGTTGGCGAATTTATTGAAGCTTTTTGTTTCAGAGCCCTGATTCATTATTTTACTTCGGTGGGGTTAAGTGCTATGGGAACACCGAAGGTGGGCGCAGCGATACATATAAGTGATAGAAAATTCATACATATTATTTTTCTAAATTGATGTTGTCGTCACCGGGAATCGAACCCGGGACCATCTGTGTAACAGTCCAACGCGCTAACCATTACACCACAACGCCCGACAATTTTACTAATTACATTTACAATTACAATTTTTGTACTAATTTCTAGTACAAAATCATATTTAAGTAAACATTTTTCATATTAACTATTTTTAAATTACAATATTTGAGCAGGAACTTCATGCACTTAAAAAAGGTGTTTTAGGCGCCTATAATATGAATGAAAAATCTTAAAATATGTACTAAAAACTTAAAACAACTGCACTGGAAATTTTTTTTTTTTAATATGAATATTTAAAATTTTGTGTTAATTGTGCAAAACGTATGCAGAATTGAATTAAAATTGCTTGAAATCATGTAAAATAATTATTTTTAAATGTTTCCTTTTTCACATGTTTTTGTTATTCTCTAACTTTGCTAACGATTTTTATCGATTTCGTTAACTAACGATAAATGTCGGTTGAATTACCGAAAACATAATTCTGTATTTTTTAATATTTGACCAGATATACCGACAAAAGTTGTAAATATGAGTTTTATTTGGTTTGAAATTTTATAAAATAACGACAAAAATCGTTCACTTGAACTAAAAAAAACTTTTATTGTTAAGTTAACGATTTTTTTAACGCCAAGAATCGTTAGAAAAATTAAAGAATAACTTTTAATTTGTTAATTTATCGAATTTTGACAATGTAACGACCGCATATTGTCGTTAATAAATTACGGAATCCTACTACAGGTTTTTAGAAGAGTACGTTTTATGTTGTTCGATTTAAATCACTTACAAATAGTTTATTTGTCAACCCTGTTTAAAATCGATATATATGGATCCTTACATGAGCACATATACTTCATACATGTGCACATGCATCCACATATGATTCTTATGTGTTCATAAATGATTCATATATACATATAAGTTCATATGAGTGATCAGATATTTTCATGTGTGTGCATTAACGAAAATTGAGGTAATATTTACATATATAATTATACATGTCCATGCATTTCCATACATGGTCATATGTGTCAATTAACGAAAATTTAGGTAATATTTACATGTATGACCACAAATGAACTTATATGAGCATATATGAATCCGATATGGAAGTAAATGGACAGACATGACTTAGATTAGATTAGACTAGAGTGGCACTATGCACCGCGACCAGAAGTTGGTATTTTGTGCTGCCAGCGAATACACCCTATAGGTTCAGGCTCCCTACGAAGCCAGCTATCCTACCAGGTAACTATCTGATGGCGTCACTATTCGACCACCAAAATAACGCACCCTCCTGTCGGAGAGCCTCGGACATTTGCAGAGAACATGCTCTGAGGTCTCGGGTTCCAATTCACAAAACCTCCACGTATCCGTAGAGGATCGTCATATCTTGTACAATTGATACCTAAGGCCACATTGTAACGTGAGGTAACCCGTCACGGTCCTTAGTTCGCCCCCTGTCATAGAAAAGAGTTTCCGCGACCTCTCCCCAGAGGGAGATATAAACAGCCTCTCCTGTCGCTGCCCAGGTGATCTGGCCCAATGACTTCGAACGATTATTATATATGTCAATAGATAAGCATAGCATATGTGCTTAATATCTTATTTTATAATGGTCAATATATAATAATATATCGTTTTATATATACTACCACATAAGAAACATATAATAACATGTGTCTATGCATGACGGCATATATAATATCATATTATTATATATTTTAAGATGAAAAACATAACACTATATACACATTTTTATTCTGGTATTTTCATACTGATATTTAGTCAAATTTGTTTCTGATTTGTTCACATTGACTTTGTATTGCATTTTAAAATAATTTTACTAAAATTTAGTAGCTGTTACTAATTTTTTCAACAAATTTCATTGTATTTCACCTCAGCGTTGCTAAAATTAGCAAAAAATACCGACTAATTTTATTTAGAAACGAACATATAAAGTCTCATTAGCCATTCTAAAGAGCCTTTTTACTGTAGTTTTAAATGTTGATATTTAAAATATGACCGAGAAAATATGAGTAGAAAAATAATAAAAAATTTCACTAAACTAATCCAACTTTTCTTCACAAAGTGAACGAAAAATTTCTTAAAATTAATGAAAAGCTTCATATTTTTTATGAAACTAGTTTTTAAATGAAAGTTCTTCATAAATAATTCTTAATAGTAATTAATAAATTATGACAGATTTCATAAAATATATTTACAAATATTTAGTTATATTTTATCTAAATTTTAGTCAATTGAAAGTGACAAAATAATCTACTATAATTAGCATAAACATTTACTAAATATTAGTAGACTAAAAAATCATTAAAAATATAAACTTTATAAAGTTTTTTTTTTTATTTTTTTAATGCAAAAAAAGTCTGCCCTTATGAAGTAAGCAATCTAAAAATTTTTAGCAAACATTTCTGCTGATTTTAGAAAAATAAACTGTTATTTGCATTCTACTAAATTTGAGGTAAATATAGCAAAAGTTTTGTTAATATTACAATTTTTGTTTGCTATTTTGAGTCTACAAATATTTAGTAAACGTTTTGGCTAAACTGCACTTTGTAGGGAGTTCTCAAAAAAAAAAAAAATAGTATGTAATCCCCTCCAGAATTAAAAATATTTTTCTGTTCTATTTTCGGTTAAGGTGGTCGGGCCCCCAGGGCCCAAAAACCGGTACGCTTAGTAATATAAAAGTGTGGGTGATAAAATCACAAAATGGAAAACTTTACTCAGCAAGGCGGTAAAACTGCATATCACATAGGATAAGTTTTACAAAAATAGCAAAAAAACAAAAACACTAAAAAACTTCTTCCCCTTTTTGTACTTAAAATAGCTCTAGAAGGCGCTACATATCATGGATCATAAAAATAATATAATTTTTGAAATCTTAAGGAAATTTCCCTTCATTTGAGTTCCCACATTTGAGTTCCCAGGGGTTGGTGCCCCTGGGGCCCCCAGGAAAAGCGTTTCTGTTTTTAATTCCAGAGGTGGTATTTAGCAGATTTTTCTGCAAGGTAATTTTTAACTAATTTTTAGTAGCTTTTTCTGCTATTTTATAGTTTTATTTCTATGTGTGTACGTGTCCCGGGTTTTCGGTGTGTCATTTTAACATACTGTGTTATTTATCGAAATGTTTTGAGGGTGGTTAAAAATGAATCTGACATCTGATTTTTGAAATTCAAAATGGCGGATACGTTTTCTAAAAATTGATAGGCTTCGTATAAAATTGGAAACTACTAGATCCGCCAATTTGAATTTCAAAAATCAGATGTCAGATTCGTATTTACCGACCCTCAAAACATTCCGATAAATAATTTGCAACCAAGCCGACCATATTCCAAAAAGGTCATCCGCCATATTGGATCCGCCATTTTGAATATTTCAAATCTAATTTTAGATTCGTACTCAGCGACTTCCAAAGCTTTCGAACAAAACATTTTTTACGATAACGATCAATTTTCAAAAAAAAATTCGGCTATATATTGGTTCCTCAATTTTTTAATTTTCATATTTCAGATTCGTATTCGGCGACCTCTAAAACTTTTAGGAAAAAAATATTTCATATAATTCGATGATTTTCTAAAAAAAAAATATCCACCAGATTGGAATATTTCAAATCTGATTTCAGATTCGTACTCAGCGATTTCCAAAGCTTTCCAAGAAAATATTTGATACGAAAACGATTACTTTTCCAAAAAATTTTCAGCCATTTTGGCTACGCCAATATGAATTTTTAAAATCTGATTTCAGATTCGCAATCAACCATCCATAAAACTTGTCTAAATAACATTTGATACGATTTTAATGACTTTTGATAATCCAATTTAGATTCGGATTTAGAAACCCCAAAAACTGTACCTTTAAAATTAATTATTATTGGATCCGCTATTTTGAAAATCTAATGTCAGAACCATAATCCGTCATATTGGATCTGTCATTTTTAAAATGTACAGCAAGCTCAATTTTGTACAAGGGGTCTTCCCTTCACAAATAATGCCCTATAAATACCTGGAAACATATTCAAAGGCGTGCTCATTTAAACAGACTTAACTTAACTACATGGAACGAGCCTAGTGTAAAAAACTTTCTTTAACAAAAAAAAAAACTTTCTCCATCTTTATTATTGTATTTAATTTACACCAGAAGTATATTAAGAGGACATGTTATTTTAGACATGTGCCGCAATAACTTTATACCATCGATCACTTGATTATTGTTATCTGTCATACTAAATTATTACGTGTTCTATTTTGTGTTTCCGATAAATATGTACTTATGTATGTGTGTGTACTTACCACTTAGGCATGTATATTTTTCCAAAAATTGATTGCGAAATGTTTCGACTCTCTTTGATATCACATCTATTTTTGGTGCTTCGATGGCTGAAAACATGGCAGCGCCAAGTATTAGAAATAAAATGTAGCCACCGCATAGAAATAAAAATCGGCATTTTCCATTTTTATTATTTGTTATTGCTGTCGTTGAATTTTTCGTACTAATGGGAAATGCTCCTAAAATCATGCTACAAGAAATGAAAAAAAATATATATAAACGGGAATAAACGAATTAGAATTATTGTTAATCATTTATTTATAACATAACATCAATTCAGAATATATGTGTGTGTTTATAAACACACACACTGACATGCATATGAGGAATTCCAAAAATTTTCGACTTTTTAAGTCAAAATATTTTGAGATTTTTTTTTTGTATGACATGATGTTGTGTATGTTAGGGTGTCCAATAAAAATAGATTTTTCATTACACCTCCAGTTTTATTGCAAGTGGTTCCAAATGGAAGAAATTGATTTTTTTGCAGCTATACGGCTGAAAATGGCCCATTTTGGAAAAAGTGTATTATTTTTAAAAATTCGCAAAATTGTAAATTTCGAAAAAATTTATTTTTTATTTCATTTATTTATTTATTTAATATACTGAAATTTTTTTAGATATGGAATTCTGACTTCATAGGATATCATTAAGACACATTAGCCAGGAATAAAAAATAACCCACTAATTTGATACAACTGCAAAAAAGTAATTTTTTAGAATTAATTTTAAAGATTTTTTCAAATGCCTAATTTGCAGATGTCGATTGCTATATTTATAATATAATAGTTGTTATTAGAGTTGTGTAGTTCGTGAACGACCTAGTTCAATTGAACTAGTCTTCTTTGAACTAGTGAGCTGGATCACAATCATCAGCTCTTTTAGGTCTTTCGCTCTTTTCGTTCTTTTTGTCTTTTGAGTAATATTTCTTTTCTTTATGTTGCTTTTGAGTTTTTTTTTTAATGTTGCCAGCTCATTTTTTTTTAAGTAATTTAAAATTTTTATAATTACCATTTTATGATTTAACAATCATTTTAAATATATTTTAAAGTGTTGAAATATTCTCCGATAGTAAATTTAATAGAAAGTTACACATTTTGTTTCGCATCAGCTGATTCAATTCACTTCAAATAGTTCGTGTCGCACAGTTCAATTTAGGCTAAAGAGCTGTTGAACTAGAAGAGCGAACTAGTTCATTGAAAGGAGCTGAACTGTAAAGAGCGATCTTTAGAAAGACCTAAAATGCCCAAGCCTAGTTGTTATTAAAGAAAAAAAAATTAAAAAATTATAATTAAAGTTTGTATTTGGAGCGGAGCTTTTCCAGGACATTTTATGAAAATAGCGTAATTTGTCAAAAATCAAACAAAATTTTAATGTTTTCATCAAAGTTTTCCTAATTTTTGGAAAAATATTACTTAAATGTATTAAGCCCATCATTATATTTACTTTTATTTAAAAAGTCTTTAACCCTTAGTGGCCTAAGGACAAAAAGGACACATGAAACTTAATTTTAATTATGACTACAAGATTGAAGATTTGAACATTGATAAAAAATATCTCAACTTGATAAAAATAATTAATTTTTATAACTTGATCCATATAGGGTTAATATTTACACTTTTGGCCAAAGAACACCCACTAGGGAAGTTACAGAATAACATCTTCCATAATTTTCAGAAAAATGTCACTTAAATTTCATAAGACTATAATTATATTTACTTTTATTCAAAAAATCTTTAACCCTTAGTGGACACCTGAAAACTTAATTTCAATTATGACCACCAGAAAATTATATGAATCCTTTAAATGAATCAAAAAAAATTTTCCACTTGATAAAAATTATTATTTTGTGTAACTTGATCCATATAGATCTAATGTTTTCACTTTTCACCATAAAACCCCCTAGGAAATTTTCAGAATAACATTTTTCTAACAATTAAAAAATAAATAACCCTTAATAATGAGATAGGGGCTAAAAAAAATTGCGCTTGTTCGTTAGTTGTGTTCCATCTATTGCATATCCGAATGTGATATTTTCCCAAAAATTATGAAATGCCAAAAGTGTTAAAGTTAACCCCATATGGATCAAGTACCATAAAATAATTGAGAATTTTTTTTATCAGCTTTACAATCATAATAATCATAATTAAAGTTAAATTTCAATTGACTTTCTTCTTCTTGTTACGGATTTTTTAAATAGCAGTAAAGATAATTATAGTCTTAATAAATTTAAGTGACATTTTCTGAAAATTGTGCAAACTTTGATGAAAACATTAAAACTTTGTTCAATTTTTGACAAAATAAGCTATTTTCATAAAATGTCCTTTAAAGGAGTCGCTTCAAATATAAACTCGAATTATCATTTTTCTAATTTAATTTTTTCCTTAATAGCAACTATTACAGCAGTCCCCATCTGCAAATTAGGCATTTTAAAAAATCTTTAAAATTACTTAAAACAAAGTCGTTTTTTCATTTTTATTTAATTTGTTGATCATTTTGGCTTCCAGGCTAAATAGGGTTAATGATATACGATGAAGTCAGAATTCCATAGCTGAATAATTTTGAGTATATTAAATAAATAAATGAAATAAAAGTATTTTTTTTTTTTTTTTAAATTTAGAGTTTTGGGAATTTTTAATCTAAATACACTATTTTCCAAAACGGGCCATTTTTATTTTCCACGTTTTCAAAAAAAAAAATTTTTTTTCTCCCACTTGCAATAAAACTGGAGGGTGCAATTAACTAAAATCAACAAATCATTATTTTAAGGGGCATCCTAGTTAGATTATATGTTAGCCGATGTTTATTAAACATGCTTAATCCATTCGCGTTAATCATTTATAACAAAAAATAAATCGAGTTTCAATTAAAATATTTGTTAATTCAATTAAAAGTTTAATCGGTCCTATTAAGGAAATTTTAGTATCAATTTATATAATTTGTAACTATTTAATTGAATTAGTTTTAATTGAGATTTTAATCATATCTATTAAATATTTAATTGAATGTTGTTTTTAATTTAAAAAAAAATTTTAGTAAATACTATAAAAACTTCAATTAAAACTGCAAAAATTAGGGGAAAAATCGCAAAAATTTGAAAAATTCGCAAAACCTGAAAAAAATCGTCATAATTTAAAAAATCGCTAATATTTTGAAAAAAAAAAAATCGCCAAAATGCAAAAATCGACGAAATTAAAAATATCGTTAAAAATTAATAAAAACATCTCGAAAATCGCTAAACTGGGAAAAAGTCGCCAAAATTAAAGCTGTTAAATCTTTGCCTATTCTGGAGGCTCTAGCTTTTCTAAAACTTCGGCTTCTGATGAGATCTTTAGCCAGATCGAAATACTAGTACCAACCTAGCTAATATTTTTGATTTGCATTATTTTTGTAAATATACAGAGGTATGAAGCTGGTTATAAATTAAAAATAACATAAAAATAATCTCAATGTATATAAAAACAAAAAAATAAAAAAAACTGTTTAACACTTCTCTCCTGTTTGTAAAACCTTTTTAAAAATAACCGAAAAATATATAATTTGTTTTGCTTTACAAATATGCTAGTCGCTAGAAATTGGCAGCAGTGCAGTGATTCTTTATATTTTGTCCCACAAAATTCACTACTATTTTGTGCTAAACTGTTTTAAGACTAAACATACACTGATAGCATTTTCCTTCATAGTATTAATGAATCGATTTTATTAAAATGAATTCATTGATTTAAAGAAAAATTTCATTAACTGAATGAAAATTCCTTAATAATTTTGATTTTTTCGTAAAAGTTTTAATGATTTTTTCATAATTTCATAAAAAAAAATTCATTAAATCAACGAAAATTTTTCGGTTTTTTTTTAAAAAAATTTTTAACGTCCAAAAAAAAAGTTTGTTTATTGTACCACATATTTTTATAACTTTTTTTCTAGCCATTTATTTGTTGGATATAGCGATATTTTCTAAAATTTGTTAATTTTCCAAAAGGTTTCAATTACAAATCATTAACATTTATTTGAGTTATTCGTTATCCGGTAATCATGATTTTTAAATAGTTCGTTGGTTTTGTTCGGTCGATTAATCGAATAATTGTTATTCGAGAGACAAGGCTAGTGTATGCATACTGAAATTACAAGTACAACGTTTGATAGAATCATATCAATGTCCCTACTGCTGAGCTTTTAATATACAAGTATTTATATTACTTTGCTATGAAAAGTTTATTCAACAAATAAGCAAATATGAGAAAAAATTGGGTGATTATTCAAAAAATTGTTGTAATTTTTCCTTCTTTTTGGGCGAAATTTAAATTTGTTTACTTTTTGAAAATTTTTCGTTTCTTTTGTGTAATTTTTCGTTTTTGTTTTTGTGCGATTTTTCATTGTGTCATTTTGCCTACAGCTACCCATTCATCAATTTGACATGATATTTATTTGATTTCACTACTGTTTTTGGTTCAGTGTTGATATTGCAATAACATTAACATTAAGTGTGTGTTCAGATTTAGCTACTTTTCTTGAACAAAATATGGCAACTGTGTATGCAACCCAAAAATAAATTTAGCATGTTTTTTTCTTTGCATGTGTTTTGTCTTCTTGAAAAAATTTTGATTTTATACCCTTTGTGACAAAGAATTCTTATGAAATTTAACCTTCAGCCGATTAACAGCTGCCGCCGACACTTTTTCCCTCCAAGCCGCTTTTGACCATGTTGCCGATCCCTAAATTACCTTTCAAAGTGAAACTTTACACGTCTTAGTTTTTAGTTTTTACCTTACAATGTTCATTGTTTCTCCCAATTAAAAAATCGTTGAGAATAAGAGGCATCTAAAGTCAGTTTAAACGTGTGTCGACAATTTTTGAAATAGCTCATATGAATATGTGTTTTATTTGTTAAATAATATATATATATTATTACTTTCTTTTCTATTTATTTCTAAATTAAATTTACCATTTGTTTGGTAGCCTCTACTTAACTTTTACTCTTGAATACAATGATTTAATGACGTCAAATTGTTTTAAATTGTTATAAAATTGTGTGAGCATTATATGAATGTGTGTAAACATCCATCAAGTTGTATATAACAATTTATGTGTGAATGTATGTATGCTCATTGTATTCCTTAAAATTAAATGGATTTTTAAAATTACATTTAAAATGTAATTTTAATTAGTTTATATCGTCACCTAAAATCCAAAAGGCAGTAACTATACTTTTTAGTTTTTTACAGGAAAGACAAAAAATATTATATATAAAAAAATTACGTAAACATTAATCTCCCGATGAGTTCTCTCCGATCTTAATGAAATTTTGATATGTGATAAAGAAAAGAAAACGGTTTGTTTTTTGGCGGCCCAATTTGTATGAAAAAATATCTGAAACGAATGAAATTTAGAATTTTTTGAACGCAGCTTTGATGCTCTAGAGAAAACACAAATTTTGATACCCATATTGTCTATGTAGGTGTTGGGATTGTCATTTATATAATTTTGTTTCAATATTGGTTAAAATGCTCTTCGGAAAAAAACGCATAAAAGCCAAACTATTACGAATGTTGGAAAAAGCTTCGACACCTCCTCGATTAAATTTAATAAGCACAATGGGTTCAAAGCTTTTAATGGGTATCATTCTGGAACAGTAAGAGCAAATTAAAATATTTGTTTACAAAACTATTTAGAGTTTATATGTTCTTTAAACTGCATCATTAGTTTTTTAATTTAGTAGACATTTTAAAAATTATAAAGCGTTATTACCATAAAAAATGCAATTTACAAAAGCATTGCCGAAACTTATGGTTTATGTACATAAAAATTGGATATTTTTCTTCAAAAATATTGACTTAGAAGCTAGAAAAATTTGGGTAATTAACCAAGGTCTAAATAAAATTCAGAAAACGTCCAAAAACCACGATTTTTGGGGAAAATCGATTTGCTCGTCTACTAAATCTGTTCCGAAAAATCTCAAAGATACTTTACCATATAAGTATTCAAATTAAGCTTCAGCACCTATGAAAATCGAAAAACCAAAAAATTTTGGGACACACTGCCCAGTAAATTTTTTTAGAACTGGTTACCTCTGAATCTATTCTAGGACAGCTTCTTTTACCACCGGTTGCAGGGAACCGGTTGTAAAACAGATTCTTGGGAGTCAAAATGTAAGGTTTACTATCCCAGAACCAGTTATATAGCAGGTTCTAAAACCGGATCTAAAGCAACCGATTCTTGTTTGGAGGTAAACAACCCAGGTAGAAATTTCTAACCGTACCAAAAAATAGTGCTAGCAAAGCACTGCTATTTTTGGAAACCCATCGTGTTAAAAATTACCAACGGTTCAACTAATATTATACTAGTTTGCAACTCATTTGTTTTGTCAGTACCACCCGTAAAATTCATTGCCACTATTATTTTTTACCAATATTACAACCAATTACAAGCATTTTTAAATATTTTACTATATTTCATACATTTAAATATAATGTATAGGACTGTATAAGCTATTTTTAAAGTACCAAATTTTTTGAATTACCAACGTTATGCCAACGGTGGCAAGTTCGCTGAAACCAACGGTTGGCCACTGTTATCAATCGGGTAACATTACAATACTGTCAACATTGTTAACACATCGTCGACGCTTTGCCAACACTGTGCCGAATATATTTTTCTGCCTGGGAACCTATTGCAAATATCACAAACTTCATACAATAAGAATCGGTTGTAGAACATAAATTAGAACTTATTATGATAGATTATAGAATAAGTTGTTCTGCAACCTGTTATTTGGATTTTACCATTTTACTGCCCGTGTAAAAAAAATAAGATTTTATGATCTTATGTTTTTTCATCTTAAAATATATTACATCATGGTGTCATGCATGGCCATATATTATTATATGTTTTTTATGTGGTAACATATAAAACGATATATTATATATTGACCTTTATAAAATTAGATATTAAACATATATTTTATGCATAATAAGATATGATATATCTATTGTTATATATAATAATACATTCTCATATATAACACAATATGCAGTCATATATGGTATCATATATGGTATCATATAAGCTATATAATATAAGATATAATAATATGCACTGTCTTATAAAAAATAATTTTTTGTGTCATACAAGATATGCCATATGTATCATAAAATTCAAGATATAATTATATATAAAATGATGTAGGATTTAATTATGTAAGATTCCATATATGACACAAAATTAAGAATTTAGTTTGAGATGTGATTATATATGGTCCAACGTCATTAATAATTTCCATACGCATAAGATATAATTATGTATTGTTATATGAAACTCCATACGCGGGTAAAAATTTTAATATACAGTCTAATAAAATTATATCTCATTTGATAAGTTCCAATATATATATTGATACAAATCGATCCAAAAAATGGGACATCTGCCTGTATCTATTTATGTCAAATTAGATATAATTTAATACAATTTTATCCGAGATTTGTCCATATCCGGGACATTAAATTATATCTAAATTAGTAGGTATGGTTTTAGTAACTTGAGGTTATGCTTGAAAGAATTAAAGTTTAAAATTAAAATTTCTATAAATCAACAATTTTAAAGACCAGCATTTTTTTAATTGAAACAGCGAAATGACTAAAAATTATCAACAACAAATTTAGTGTTTCAAAAATATATAATTAAGTGGTATTGTTTAATAAAATGTACACATTTTTTCATTTCAAATTATATAAAATAAATCACTTGCAAATGATGTCGTTATGAAATTAATATGGTTATATGTGAAGCCATGTGTAATAAAGTCTTAACTTGCCGATAACTTAATTTGATATTGAACTTTATATATAATGCTATATAAATTTATAAGGAAAATATTTTCAGTATGGCGTCACATATATTTTAATAAGACTTAGCACGGGACCATATATATTTATTAGGATTATTATTGTATGGCTTATGTAGTTATATATGGAGTAAGATTTGGAGACATATAATAATATCAAGTACCATATAAAAAAATCTCTCAATAAAAATGATCAGATGTATTTGTATATAATGATATTAGCCCTAATGTGACTTCTAGTGTCCGACCGAACTTATTTTTTTCGGCCGAAGCTGAAGCCGAAGCCGAACTTCGGCCATAATATCAATGTTCGGCCGAAGCCAAACTTTTTGTTTTAATAAAAAAAATATAAACTGTTTTTTTAGATCGATAAATTAAAACCAAAAAGTTATTAAACATAAACAAAAATAAAAATTTATAGGTATATTTTTTTAAAAAATCATATTTGGAAAATAGTTGCACTATTTTAAGTACAAAAAAAGAATAAAATATTTGAACTATATTTTATAGTCAAAGAAAAATAGTTGATCGATTTTTAAGTTGATATAGAAAAAAAAACTTAAACTTTAATATTTAATATTTAATATTTAAAATTAAAAAGTTTGATATTGTAATGACAGAAAAGCAATTTTTCCGCATTCACACCATGTGAATTGCTTCGTCTATCAGAATACAGCTGTCCGGCAGCGCTAAAAAGCTGTTCGCTAGCTACACTACTTGGTAGGGCTGATAAGTATTTTATTGCTTCAGCTTTTATATTTGTAAATGGACTTGAATTCCAATACTCAAATATATTTATATTTCTGGAACTTAAAGGCTCCGTAATAAACATTTTAATTTCTTTTTCAATAAAATTTTCATTTGGTCCTGCTACTTCTAAGTCTGGTACTGCATCATGTCTATCCCAAATTGATGAACCTGTTATTCTCTTTTTAGGATTACTTACACACAGAGAAAAAAATTTCTATTTGCCAACTGAAATTCGGTTACTACGGATCACATTTGATTGTTTCGAATTTCAGTCGGTTGGCACAACTTAACATTAGTTTTCACAACAAAATTCTGTTAATTCAACTGAATCTTAGTTGCAACACTCAAAATATTTAAAAATCTAATGTAAATATCGTTGTACTAACTAAATGTATAAGTTGTTACCATTAAAATACACTTTTCAATTCGTTTGGCACTTTATTTCTCTGTGTGTACCACTCGAAATTAATTGCAAAATATAAAAGTATACGGTTATTTAAATTATATCGCATTAAATTTGATTATTTGCTTATAAGTCTTGTAGGTATATTTCTAGAAATTTTTTGGCTTTTTGAAATTTTTTGACACACATTGATATTTAAATATCGTTGTTTTTTTTTTGGTATTCTATCATATTCAGCGTTGTATTTTTTATGTAGTTTTTTGTAAATTCTGAAAAGTAAATATAACCACAGTTGTTATTTATTTGTGCTTTTTATAAATATTCATAAAAAGTTTGGTAGTTCTAACAAATTCGGCCAAAATTTGGCCGAACACCGAACTTGGCCGAACTTTACTTTTTGGCCGAACTCCGAAACCGAAGTCGAATACTCGGTCGGACACTAGTGACTTCATTCAAACTCAGATATGGCGTAAGCATATAATATATGACTAGATATAACTATTTTTAACCCGGGTACATAATTCTGTAAGCGCCTAATTACAAACAATTTCATGGGATTTAGGTAGATCCAACTAAAACTCAAAATATCTTATTCGATCCACCAAAAATTACTTATCTTTTTTGATCTAATTAGATCAAACTAGATCGAAATAGATCCCATGGGATATTTTAGAATCCATCTGGATCTTAATTTTGATCTAATTTATTCCATTAATATATTCGAGGAATATAATTTTATATTACAGGATACCCCAATTTTGAGATTAACTTGGATAAGATTAAATATCGATCTATATAACATGGTATATTATTTTATATTTGAGATTTATATTTTTTGATCGGGTGGATAATGATTAGACACAAATGGAAGAAAATTTTGTATAGATTTATATTCTTAAAAAAATTCGTGATTTTGCTGTTAAATTTCGAAAAATCAAGCGAAATATACGAAAAAATGAAATAAATGAATGATAATTTAAAAACCGCGATATTTAAAAAACTGCAAATGAAAAACAAAGTTTTTGACAGATTTGGATTCAGCTTGCCTAAGTGTGTTAAAAAATATGTATTTCAAAGAGAGGTTCTTCAAAAAAGTGAAATTTTTCGAGTCGTGTAATTTTCAGTGTAACTTACCAGATGCTACACTTTTTCCATGCAATATTTTACACTTTGCTCTACTAATATTTGATGTATGGAATATTTAATTTGAACTTTTTTTTTGTAATTGCGTGCAGAACGTGGCAACGCTTCGGAATTATAATAAAAATAATATAAATACAACAACAAAGAATTAAAATAAAGTATTAAAGTTCATATAAAATTACTTACTTGTTTGGTATTTAGAAAATCTCTTGAGAATTAAACAAAATATGTTTACTTAATTTATACAACGAGAACAGATGATAGTAAGAACGGCTACTAAACTACAACTTTTATTTTAATCCACTTAAGCAACAATCAAATGGAAATTTATAAAATATTCCGTTTTTGAAATGTATTGTTAATATTTATTAATAAAATTATTAAGAAATTTTATGAAATCATATGTTTTATTTGTATTAAATGTTGTTTCGTTGTTATTTGTAGTAAATAATCGCATCACAGGATGTTTTTAAATTGAATATTTTCACAGATTATTTTTTAACTGCGAGGGTAAGAGAGATAGAGTAGGGCGGAGGTTTTTCGCTTTTGGTAGTTGTTATTTTTACTGCTGTTGTTGTTGATTTTAATTATATACACTCGCATAAGTTTGTGTGTGTTTATGCATGGGTGTGGGTGAAAGTTGTATAAGTGTGTTGGTGTTTGAATTAATTCATTTCTTTTTAAATTTTAATACACTTTTATAGTTTGACGAGATTGCCAAAAATATAAATCCTTCCTTAACTTTTTTCGTTTTTCTTTAGTATTAATTTTACAATGAACTTTTTGTTTTTAATAAATATAACTTTTTAAATGTATCTAGATATATTTTTTTAACAACTTTTGTATTGTGTAAAATTGTGTATTTTTTCGTTTTTATTTTCTTTTTTTGCTTGTATATGTTTTCGGTTGAAAATGCTTGGAAATACTGAAAGTGTTTTATGGCAAAATCAAGTGCAAAAGCGTCAGTCGCAGACATTTGGTTGGTTGGTTGGATCGTTTGGTTCAACAGCAAAAACAAGAAAATAAAAACAAAACCTTATGGCATGGCAGGCAGTATGTAGTAGTAGCATTTTGACGTGGATATGTGTAGTACAGTGTCAAAAAATTAGAAACTCTATTACAATTTTACATATTTTGGAAGCGCTTATTTTTCGGCACACCCAGGAAATGATAAAAATAAAATGAACTGCCAGTTGGAAATGTGTACACTAGGGTGGGGCGATTTGAACAACTTAATGGGCGCTTCGCGTTTCTGATTCTTGGGATTGTACTGAGCAAAAAAGTCCACTAGACCATACGTCTATGGTGAAAATCGAGCTTCCACATTTTGACGTTTTAGCCGTATTTTGTGAAAGTAACAATGTGTGGGATGGACATATATCAGGAAATATTAGGAGCTTATCCAAGATTATGGTATCAATCTCTTCTTTGGAAGATTCTCTAGCAGATTAATGTATCAATCATATTTGTGGGTGGGCTTTAAGGGGTTAATTTTTAATTTCAAAATAGGGCTTTTTTGCCGTATTTTGTGAAAGTAACAATGTGTGGGATGGGCATATCTCTGGAAGTAGGAGGAGCTTATCCAAGATTATGGTATCAATCTCTTCTTTGGAAGATTCTCTAGCAGATTAATGCATCAATCTTATTTATGGGTGAGGTTTAAGGGGTTAATTTTTAATTTCAAAATAAGGCTTTTTGCCGTAAAGTCATAATCTGGAAGCTCGATTTTCACCGTAGACGTATGGTCTAGTGGACTTTTTTGCTCAGTACAATCCCAAGAATCAGAAACGCGAAGCGCCCATTAAGATTTTTTTCCTTCCATACTAATCGCCCCACCCTAGTGTACACTACATTTGTAGTTAAATCAACTACAGTCTAGAGGTATTTTTCACTGTTAAATGTTGTAAAAACAAATATTAAAATGCAGTTAAAACAACAAAAATTATTTTAAAACGCTAAAATATTTGTTTGTATTTGTTTGTTAAATATTCAAAACAACTACATAAATTAAATGTATCAAAAACGCAGTAGTTTTTGTAGAATGTTTAAAAAATCAACTGTCAAAATAAGTAAATATTTGTTTAATGTACAGTGTGGAATATTTTTTATTTCTCTGAACAGTTTTACATTTAATTTTCTGTTAAAAGGATTTAGTTGTTTCAGTTCAACACAATACTAAAAATCTTCAGTGTTTGAATTAAATTTGAGTGTTAATTTCAAAATTTTTTATAACAAATTATTAAAAACAATTTTTTTAAATTATACACAATTTATTGTTAAAATAAACTTAATATTTTCAAATCACTGATATTATCTAGTAGATATTAGTCCCCGATATTAGCAATTTACTGCATTTTGGTACATATAAGTATGTAACGAATACTTTGAACCTATGTGTACTAGGCATATAACTTTTTTTTGACTAAAATTTAACAGGATAATAAAAAACGTTATCTTAGGTCAGTTTGAAACAAAACCCTTCCGCACCGAATGCGATATTTAAAATCTTCCAAGATTCTATTTTTTTTTATTTTATTTTTATTTTTTTTTTAACAATTTTAAAACAACATAACAATATTAACAAAAGAAGAGTACAAACTAGGTGTTACCAGAAATAAATTTTCTTTAATAGTGTCATAGAAAAATTATGTGCCATCAAAAAAAATCCTAATTCCAAACTTCATCGCATTTGGTGCGGAACCTTTTTTAACGATCGCGAAAAAGTAAAACCGCAATTATTCATATTTTTCCATAGACTATTCAGTAGGGTGGGGCGATTAGTATGGAAAAAAAAAAAAATCTTAATGGGCGCTTCGCGTTTCTGATTCTTGGGATTGTACTGAGCAAAAAAAGTACACTAGACCATACGTCTACGGTGAAAATCTAGCTTCCACATTTTGACTTTACGGCAAAAAAGCCCTATTTTGAAATTAAAAATTAACCCCTTAAACCCCACCCGCAAATATGATTGATACATTAATCTGCTAGAGAATCTTCCAAAGAAGAGATTGATACCATAATCTTGGATAAGCTCCTCCTACTTCCTGAGATATGTCCATCCGACACATTGTTACTTTCACAAAATACGGCTAAAAAGTCAAAATGTGGAAGCTCGATTTTCACCGTAGACGTATGGTCTAGTGGACTTTTTTGCTCAGTACAATCCCAAGAATCAGAAACGCGAAGCGCCCATTAAGATGTTCAAATCGCCCACCCTACTATTCAGCCTTGCCTGTTAAATTTTGATATTTGCAAAAAATGCCAAAAATTATATGCCTAATGTGTACCCTAGTAAAAATTTTAAAAATGGATACATGTGATGACGCATATGATCATATATAATTTTATCTTGGATTTGGCTTTCTGAAAATTTTTGATATGGTCTCATACATATTAATATCTAAAAATATATCGATTGATATTATTATTACTATATATATAAGCGCCATATATTACTACATTTGGTATATATTAATAAGCATGATTTCCTTTATAATTTGATATGGCTTAACACAAAATAACGTATAATAATATCTGGCATTATATTAAAATTTTGTTTTACATCGAATCTGAAGTGTTGAATTTTGTAAAAATTTAAAGTGCGGTTATTTGTTATTATTTTTTCTTTAATATTTCAAATCTTAAAATACACTTTTACACAAGAACAAGAAATTCCTATTGAGTTTGTGATGTAAACGTACATATATCTGCAGAAATTCTAAGAACATTGGTTGCTGACGATTTCCTTAGCCAAGAATGAAATCCGGATAGCGACCAATTTTTTTTTTCATAATTCGTAAAATACGTTTTTGGATCGTAGTACATTAAATTACTATAATTTCAGTTCAGAACAATATTTAATCATTTTTTAATAGAAACTATCAGGTTTATTATCAAATTTTGTTAAACAAAAAATAGAATTTTTAATTACGCCCATTTGCACATTAGCTGAAGTTATAAAGTTAGTTTAATAAACCTCTATTATCAATTACAAATGTCAATTTTAAATAGAAACTTAAATTTCACTTTGGTCATGTTAAAATTACAAATTAAATATCGGTTTTCCATTATAAATTTAGATAATTGTATTTGAATTGAATAAAATTTTAAGCAAAAATTTTGCTGAATTTAGCAATTTTTTTTTGCTGATATTAGCAATTTTTCTGCAAAGATCCTCCCAACAAAAATGTTGCTGACTTTACTGACTTTTTTTTAGTGTACCTTGTGTGCTTGACGGTTAATTAAGCTTCGGTAAGTATAGTTGGGCATTTACTTTAAAATCTTTAAAAACAGAAATTCATAAGCCCAATTTTGTTAATCATAAATTCTTACAAACATACATACGAAACAATATCCTTGTAATACCAGGTCATAGATACACTCACAAGGAAGGTATCCCGACTTGAACTCCTAGATTTTAATGAATTTTGGATATGTTGTAAATGAGCAAAAAAAATAAGACACGTATTTGTTTTAGCTGCCCAATCTCATGTTTAAGGGTTTACAAGTAGGGTTACAAATTCATTTGTTTTTGTATGAAAACATGTCTTAGAACTAAATTTATTTGTACGCAGGATTAAAGTAGTCAAGAAAACAAAAATGCTGATACCCATATTGCCTATATAGTTGCCGCATAAAAACCGAACGGTTTCAAAGTTCGGAAAAAAGCTCTAACACCCCCTCCATTAAATTAAATAGGCACTGCTATCCATTATTTTTAGCTTAATACAACTAAAATTCTTTAAGAAAACGCCAGATTTAATGTTACTCAAAACACATTTTCTTTAATAACAAAAATTCTTAAAAGTCTTTGGGTATAATTTGTACACCAGCGAATGTGTCTTCAAAAAATCTTTCATTTAAAAACAAATTTATCTACAGTAACTTCTAATAGAACGAAATTAACCGAGAAAACGCAAAATGGGGTCCTCACTAAATAAAGAATAAATATAAGATTGGGCAGCTAAAAACAAAAATAGGGTCTTAAAATTGTTTTTAATTTTTTTTTTATTAAAAAAAGAACACATTTTGAAACTTGTTTCTACTACACATATATGACCTACGCGACTAGGTCATCTTCAGTCTCATTCTTATCCACCACCCACAAGAAACTCAAGGTTTGATCAGTTCAGGCGCGGATCCAGGGGGAGGGAAAATGGGACATTTCCTCCCTCAAAATAAAAAATTTCAATACAAAAATGCGGAAGAGATTAGAAACGTTAATCAAAAATACTCTAACTTCCCTCCCCAAAGTCTTTTTCTGGATCCTCCTGGTTGTCGCTTAGATCAGTTACCACAGAAACTCGATGCTGCTAATTGATTACACGATAAATTCAATAAATTAAATTTCGAGTTGATATTAAAATTTTGAGAACTATGTTATGGATTTCAAAGCAAAAACATCACTGAGTTTGATATAATTTTTATTAAAAATAAAAATTAGGTTTTCGTTTCATTGCAAAATCATCACTTTTACACAACATAAAAAAAAAAAATTTATATTTTTTTACATCGGGCATTACACTATTTTTAATCCCATATATTAATTTAATTCTGCCGATCCAATTATAAATTGCCCGTCTAATAACGTATGGTATAACATATTGTAAGATACAATTGAATATGCCGTTTTGCGAAACATTACAGTGGCAAGTACAATTGAATCTTGGCAAGTACAACACTTGATGTTATACTTAACTATATTAAATTTTACGAAACTGGATCACATTATATAAGACTATATAATATTATTTTTACTCGGGTGTTAATGAAGCGTACTTAAGCTATACGGAGTAATAATTTTTAGTCCATTTTTCTCTATCTGCCTATTTTATGATTATACGTAAAATAAAAATTATGAGCAGATAACGCAATCTACAAGTGAGCCACAAAACAATTTTTCTTTTGAAAATATTTTAGATTTTAATAATCTGGCAAACATTTTTATTTAGAGAATCACGAATTACAAAATTTTATTTATAAAAATTAGCTAATATACGTATGAAATTTTTTCTTGAGGTAAAATGAGATAATTTATAATTGTAGCTAAATAACTGATTTTAAACAATAACAGAAAAAATTAGCTCAACTGAACTGAACTAACTTTTCTAAAACTTCGTGTTCTGATGAGATCTTTAGCCAGATCGAAATACTAGTATCAACCTAGCTAATATGTTTGATTTGCTTTATTTTTGTAAATATACGGAGGTTGAAAGCTCGTTATAAATTGAAAATAACATAAAAATAATCTCGATGTATATAAAAACAAAAAACTAATATAACTGAACTAGAAACCGTTTAACAGACTTTTAAACTAACTATTTTTTATGAGTGTAGTATTTTTGAAAAATTGTTTTTTTAAATTTTACGTAATACTTTATAAATAAACTTGAATCGGTTAAATACAATAAATTGTGAGTGTATATAAAATAAAGTCACGGTGCTGTAACAATTCATAAATAAAATAAACCGTCTCAAGCGCGATACAAAAATAATGTTTGGAGAGGTCTTCACCATTGAAATAAATTTTGATCATATTTGGAGGTGTTCTAAAAATAAATCCACAGAAAATCAGGGTTGGCATTCAATGTATTTTCATAATAACGGTAGTTGGCTACCACCGGTTTTATTTCGCTTTTTAAAATTAAATTTATTTTGACATATCTTGAACTAAAGTTAAAATAACGCTAAAATAACAAAACGCCGATTTATAACGGTATTATGCAGATATAACAAAATTTAAAAGTTAAAATTTTAAAATAAACCCTGTGATATTAGAAGACACTTGTCACTAGTTTTAGTTTTAGTCGTAGTTTTTAAATGTTCGTATTGGTATTGATGGGGGCGTGGTAGGCAACTGTCATTATAATGTACAGATAGTGTTTACCAACCATGATAAAAACATATAAGTTTAAAGGAAAACAAAAATTTAAGCGAGGATTCGTTTTTCAGCAGAGTCCCGATTAAAAATCCTTACATTCATATTTCGTTCCTAGTGACTTCGGAAAAAAGCGCCCAAAGATGTCAACCGCTGATTTGATCAATTGACGGCAAAGCTTTCATGAAAAATATTCGATTTTTAATTACATTTTGATAACATCATAATATAAAAACAGTCCGATTTTTAAACAATATTTTCAATTGTACCAATGTAAATTTTCAGTTGTTTATTAATAAGAATATATTTTATGATTAAGGCACCTTAACGATAAATATATTATAGTTACGTTATGTGGTAAAAACTAGGAAAATCTAGGAGGTTTGTGCGGGTGTCTCCATGATTGTCTCTATGTATAAATATTCATTGAATCGTAGTTACGAGTATGTGTGTTTTACTGACTGGCTGACTGAATGAGTGTGTGTGGGTGTGTGTGAGTGTGTGTGAGTGTTTGTGAGTATGTGTGAGTGTTTGTGAGTGTGTGATTTTGACGGAAGTAGGGATGTGTATTAACAACAACAAAAACATTATGACTTGACTACTTATACATTTAACTTCGTCTATTATTAACAACAACCAACACACACACTGTGTCACACAGTGTGGAGAAGTGCAAGAGCATTTCAAAAACAACAGTAGCAACAACAACAACGGCAGAAACAGCTCAAAACAACACAAACAAAACAAATATGACGTTTATGTTGTTTCAGTTCACCTACTAACCCAGACCCGATGTAACTCTAGTAGTTGTTTGTGTATGAAAGTACCTACGTCGAATTTAAGTGTATGTTGTGCTAATAATACGAAGTCGAAATAAAAAATACAAGAAGAAAAATATACTCATACGAAAGTGAATTCGGTTCGTTTACATTACATACCCAAGTAAAAAAGTTTTTACGTTATCCACAAGTAAACAAATTGTATAAAAAATGTATGCGATTAAACACTGCGTTGCATAACTATACTTACAAATGATTTTTACTATTTTTTCTAATATTATAAACATTTTTTAAAAACTTATAACTATTTTTAAGAGTGTGATAATTGATCTCTTGAGTAACATTTAAGAGTTTTCTTAATTGATTTAAGAGAAAAATTGTGTAATAATATGTTGTGTAATTGCATATAATGGTAAACAAAGAAGAATACCAAATTAAAAAAAAATTAAAGAATTATTTTTGTTTTTTATGCAATTTTAATCAATTTGCAATAAAATGCAGCGTGGTTCATATCTAAGTGATTAAAAAAGAGCAAATTTCAGCCTATTTAAAAAGTGGTTTAAGTGTTCGAGAAATTGCTAGAAAAATAAACCATTCACATGTGGTAGTCCCAAAATTTTGTAACTAATCCGAGTATGGCAAAAATAAAATTGGCGGACCGAAAAACAGAGTCTAATCGGAACCGGCGTAAAATATGCTAATTTTTCTACCTAACATGAGTTAAACAATTGTGTTAAGGGAAACTTTATTGAAATTAATCTTTAACATTGGTAAAACTACACTAACTGATTTTGGGCAAAAACTTTGTAAATTCAACAAAATGTTTTGCTGACACTAGTTCTATGCAAATTAAAATGGACTTGTTGAAAACATTTTTTGCTGGAGCTTAGTAGATTGAAAAAATTGCAATTGTCTGAAAAAGACGTTAAAATTCAAACTCAAACAAAAATCAAACTTTGCTCTCTGGCAATTCTTCCCTAACTACGTAAGCACCATCTATCGAATATACAAAGAATATATCATAGATATGGCATCACTTACAACATATGGGAAAACAGTAGACATTAGAGTGAGGTAAGTTTCTAAAAATAGAACTGTTGTGTTGTTGGAGTTGTACTTCTGAGATTATGTATGCAAGAACAAAAACACCGTGTATTGAATAAAACTAGTTTTAATCACAACAAAACTCGACCTGACGATAGCTCAGAGTGCTAAAGCGCTTTGACTAACGTGTAGTGCGAGTGCATGTGGCATTAGAAATCAGTTTATCTATACCACGGTCAGTGATTGCACAGAAAATTTCATATAGACGCAATCGAACCAATAAAAAACATAACAAATATTACATTATTCAAAAATTCAAAAAACAGGGTCACTGACGTAGGTTCAATACCAGAAACTGCGCAGTCTGATTCAGAAAAAATTTAAAATTTGCAATGTAGTTATGATTTTTAGAAAATACACTCATTCTTCTCTACCACGCCTTTCACAACTTAGTATACAATTTTTATTTTAGTTAATTTATTTTGCTGAAATTTAAATAAATTTTTTTGTGATTGTTTAAAATATATATAAAAATGCCTGGACTTCCGCATCGTTAACATAATGCAATCAAATAATAATAAAATCTGGAAATAAATGAAATATTTTATTAATAAAATTAAGAACAACATATAATAATTCCCAAATACTTACAATCGTACATTTTTCTAACGAAGATAAAAAAAGAAATATTCAAAGTATCGTTAAAAATAATAGGAACCAGGCACGTAGCTAGGGGTGGGGCTTTGGGGCTAGAGCCCCCCCGAAATGATTTGACAAATTTAAAAACTTAATACAATTCGTTAGAAAGTAACAATGTTATTGATACATTTAATATGAAAATATTTATTTTTGACTTGGATCAAATAGGAAATAGTTTAATATGGTTCGAATCTTAAAATTTCGTTAGAAAACATCGCCTGCAAATGAGCGGCTATCATTGTTAGAGTTGATTTTCGTCAAAAAGCAATAAATAAAATCATTTCATAAGAGATTTCGAAGTCTTTGACGTAAAATATAATCAAAAAATTGTTTGAGACAATGCAAACTAAAAATCAAATATGTCTACACAGAAAAAAATAAAATTGAGTTTTAATTAAAATATTTGTTGATTCAGCAAAATTTTAACTGAATTCGGTCGTGTTGATGCAATTGTAGTAACAACAGAAATAATTAGTATCTATTAAATTAATATTAATTTCAATTACATATAGTTTTTATTCACATCTATTAAGAATTTAATTGAATATTGTTACATATTAGGAAAAATTACATAATTTTAAAAAAATCACCAAAATTGTAAAAAAAATCGCCAAAATTTAAAAAAATCGAGACCATTTGAAAAAAATCGCAAAATTTGAAAAAAATTGCCAAAATTTAAAAAACAATCCTCAAAATTGCAGAAATTTAAAAACTCCCAAAATAAACGCCAAAATTCGAAAAAAATTTAAAAAAAATCACCAAATTTGGCGACTTTTTAAAATTTTTGCATTTGTTTCAATGTTGTTATTATACATTATAAAACTGAAAATTTTTTTATACCAAATTCATATTCAATTAAACAGTTGATTGAAAGTAAGTTTGAAATCGAACAAAATTTTAATTGAAATTTTTTTGACAATTATTTTTTCTGTGTATTTTGACATAATCTTTTAAAATGGAGATACCACTAAGACTCAAAATTAAGTTAACTTGTGCCGTAAAAGTCGTTACTTTACTTACAGTGCAATCTTTTTATTTAAATTTGGTTTGCTACGCACGCATCTGGTAACATAGTTTTCAGTATTTTTTTTACGACATATATTACGATATATCATATATTTTTTTAATTTTTTGAAACAAATTTAAGCCTCAAACTTTGATCGATATGCATAATGTGTTAACCTGGTCCAATGTGACCCAAATTTTCTCAATTTTTTTTAAGACTAAATGTAAACCAATTTTTATCGGCGCTCCTTGAAATGCGACATTTTAAAATCAAGCAGCTAAACCAGTCTTTGTGTTATAACGATGTAGTTTTTTTTTGACATTTTAAAGGGTTTTTATTTACAAAATTGATTAAAGACAATTTGAAAAGCGCTTGAAATTGTCCAAAATATAAATCAAAGTGAATTCGAAATACATAATTTATTTTAATAAAACCTAGGCGATGTCAGGTATATTTTTAAATTTTCCAATTGTATATTTTTTCTTTATCATTATTTCTTTCACACTATAATCACTCTTGCTTGAAAAATTTACAATTTTTTTATACAAGACATGAAGTATAGCGCCCCATTTTAAAAAAGTCGGATATATGAAAAAGGGGAAAAAAATTTGATAAAATAATTCAAATAAGTGGCAGCCTGGGTCCACGACATAGTGTCAAAATGGTTTTCAAAATGTGTGTTTTCTCTTGCATTTTAACGCTGTTTTTAAATAAGTCTAAATTAACTTAACTTTAGACATATTTTCATATAAAGATGTGTTAATTTTCACCGCCAATTTTAAAAATAAATACGTTTCTCATATATTTTTGCTGCTTTGTCACCTATCTGAATTTCATTAATTTTAAAAGGAACCCATCGGAAAAGCTTCCTTGTAAGTGTCAGGCAATTTATATAGGATATTTTGTCTGCCAGTGCATTTAACCGGACATAATTATATAAATTCATATATAAAATTAATTTCGTATAAAAAATTTAATATGATGTCATATATAGTTGCGTATAATTGTATATTGCATTTAGAATACGCTAAAACTAATCCAATTAATAATTACGTTATATTTATATACCTAGACATTGCAAAATAATATATATTTTGATATTATATCATATTCAAAAAAAACACAATTTTATTATAAATAAAATTTCCAAATGCTATGGAATTTGTTACAAATTATAAAGTTGTAAACCTTTTGCAAGCGGCTAAAGTCTAAAAGGATTAATAGATATTTCGAGTTTTCATGACGTTTTAAAATCAAAAAACCGGATACAACTATAGCTTATTTTGTATATATATTTCGAGTTTTCATGACGTTTTAAAATCAAAAACCGGATACAACTATAGCTTATTTTGTATATATCAGTATCAGTTCAGATATAAATTTATACCGCTATATAAAATCGTATTAAATTGTATCGCGTCATTATTCGGTTGTTATTTAATTATTATACTCATTCCTCGGATAAAACTGTATTAAGACTCATATTAAATTTCGTATGATTATATAAAGCATCATATTAATTTTAATCGGGTTATTAGAAGTTGAAACTTTATTCTTTTTTTACATTTATCAAGTTTTAGCTACCCTAGACGTATACTAAGCACATATAAAAAATATTTTTTCGCTGGTTTCAAAAAGTTTTCCGCATAATCCTTTTTTTATTTAACGTAATTAGACAATAATGATGCATATCCAACTTAAAGTACAACAAACGTTTTCAAATTTGACGTGTTTCGCGGATTGTGATCAAACAGATTAAAGCTTTGTTTCGCGATATAGACATTAAAATTAGCAAAATAACGAACACAATAACAAAAAAATTATAAAATGCATTTTAAGGAAATGCACTTTATGCGATTTCTATTTCTAAAAATTTAGCAAACAAAAAAAAAAAAAAAAAAAAGCTGTTACTCTAGTGTGCAAAAAAATATATAATCAAAATAAAAAATCGAAAATCCCCCCCCCCCCCCCCCCCCCCCCCCGAAACAAATTCCTAGCTACGTGCCTGATAGGAACCCTTTATTTATCAAAATATAGTTGTTTTGTACAGAAGAACCAAAGCGTATTTTATTTTTGACTGCATCTCAAATTTTCAAATTTCACAAAATATCATTCATTAATTATTTTTTTTTTTAAATAAGTTTATTTAATTCATATATTATTTTATTAGCATTTTTTAATATTCACAATTTTTATGTGCACTTGCGTGCCTTTGATTGATATGTAGTATACAAAAGAAAAACAAAAATGAACGAAATCAATCTCGCCTTCATTTGATGTAAGTTTTATAATAGTTGTTTTTGTTAATATATTTTCTTTTTGCTCTGCTTCGTCCATACAAGCTGTGCCAACTACATCTACTCTTTTTCCTTGTTCTCCAAGCTATTAATGTGTATATCAGCACAATTTTGGTAGCAACGTAAATCAGTTAAACATTAGTTCAACATTAGTTTTTTGGTAAAAGCATTTAACTTAAATTTTAGCTGAAAACGTGATGTCAGCAAAAAAATTGCTTAAAGTAAGTTAAATATTTAAAGTAGATTTTTAACAACATTTTCAATTAACTTTTTTTTGAGTGTATTGATTTATATACAAATTTAACTAAATTTACATGTGACCAATTAAGAAATATAAAACATGCACCTGGTTTTCATCAAATGTCTGCTGGTATGCATTAAAATGGCCTCGGACTGCTCAAAATCCATTTAATATTTAAATTTGATTTTTAATATTGCAATTTTTCTGTTGTATAGAACTTTTTATTAAGCCTAGATGCTCATCAATATATATTTTGCGTAATCTTGGCTCAATTATGATGAGATACCTAGAACAGCGATGAATCTAAAATAAACAAAAGATGAGTTTTAGGAGTTCTGATTTTCTTAAAAAGTTGTTTCATACCTACGTTCACTGGATACATTTTGCATTCGCCACCAGCATTTCTCTTATTTTTCTTAAAAAGCAAATGGTACAATTTTAGATACAATTTTAGTTTGTTTTTTTTGTTTTGTTTTTAGATTTTAATTTTCAAAAAACTTGTTTTTTTGTGTATTTTAAAATTATAAAAAAATTTAAATATTTACACATTTAGAATACTATGTAGTTAAAGACCACTGCAAATGTAGTTAAAAACAAATGAAATTTTACTTGAAAAAAGGACAGGGTCACTGACGAAGGTTCAATACCAGAAACTGCGCAGTCTGATTCAGAAAATTGAAAATTTACAATGTAGTTATGATTTTTAGAAAATACACCCATTCTTCTCTACCACGCCTTTCACAATTAAAATTAAATAAAATTGCATATTAATTATAGTATTAATTGCAATTGTCTGAAAAAGACGTTAAAATTCAAACTCAAAAAAAAACGGACGACTTACGTTTTGGTAAATTAAACAAACACTGTCATTTGTTGTTTACTGTTTGAAAAAATAAACACAATTGTATTAAAAAATAAAAAATAAAACTACTATATGAAATGAATGTAAAATTAGAATACAGTAATTTGATGTGGTTTGTTTTTTTTTAAATCAGCTACAAATGTAGTCAAAAATTAAATATCTTCTACAAATGACTGTTTGTTTTTACTTAAAAATAAAGATACTATATTACAACTCAAACAACCACACAAATTTACAGCAGAAGTTTCCTGAGTGTATAAATAGTAGGAAATTCTACATACCTATTATGAACAAAAATCAATGAAAGGAGTTCATACTATTTCTGAACAAATTGTGGCCTGTGTATATATTTTTTTACTAGGGTACATTCATGTAAAAGCCTACTCATTCGGTGTTTTCGTTTCTTTTTGCTCTCGTGTTTTTGTTGTTTGTGTTTACAGGACAGTGTAACCTATAGGTTGGTGTGTGTGTGTGTGTGTATTTATGGTCTAGTGTTGTATTCGTGTGTATACAGTGAATGCTACGATATTATAGTTTTATACTCACTTTAAACCGGATATTTCGTTAGTATTTTTTTTTTTTTTTTGTAGATTTCCTGTGGTCGGATTTGGAATTAATTCAAGAATCAAGGAAATCACTGAATATTAAATATGTTTTCAAAAATTCTATTTCTATGAATGATTTAAATTGCACCCCAGTGTAAAAACGGTAATGACATGTCATTATTTTTACTACTACCAATAAGTACACCAGCTTACTGTCTGCATTACTTTAACACAAATAATAAGGACATAATAAAAACTACTTAATTTTCGCATTATTTTAACATGCAAATAATTCCTTAACAATAAGTACTTATTTTTATCATTATTTTCAATATAAAGTAATGATCTCAAAATTTTTTGAAAATCTATGTTTAGACGCATTATTTTTTTAACTCTAATTTTTTTTAAGCTAGAAAGTAATGACATTTTGGGCAAGTCTATCAAGTATACAAAATCAAGATAGCTCAGATGGTAGAGCGGTTGAGACCCGGGTTTAAATTCCGTGTGGGCACATTTTATTAAAAAAATTTGTCAATAAAAAAAAATATAAATAAATGAAAAAAACAACTAAATTAATTTTTAGACTCAATTTTTTCGTCCATACTGCAAAGCATATAGGTAACCACATATTTTTTCTATTTTTTGTAAGATGTTCAGTAATGATATGTCATTATTTTGCGCAACATCCCCATATAAAAGTAATGAGATTTGTAATGACAATTGTAAGTAATTGACATTATCAAATATGTACTTATATAACCACTTATATGGTAATGCTTTTCTACACTGGGACTTTTAGAAATACAATTTCTTTTGGAGCACCAAATAAAAATATGAATATTTTACACATTTAATAACGCGCTTTTTATACAGATTTAGTCAAAGTAAAGATGGTGGTGTCAATATGAAGATGCGAGTTGCGATACTGATATCATGTACACTGAAACAAAAATCTGGTCACAATACCAGATTTTTAAATTTTAAAACCATGGATCGAATATGGCCGATCATGTTTAAAAGTTTCGGAATGTTTAGAAGCTACCATTAAAAAAACACTTTAAAGCTTCCATTAAAAAAACTAACGTAAACGCTACCGTGGCACACTGGTTCATATTTTAAGAAGGCGGCCAAATTGTTTTTTTATGTTCTCTGAATTTAAAATTATTTTATTCATATGAAAGTTAATACTAGTAAACCTCGGGAGCCAAAAAATCTCAACTCTATTTCAACTATTTCACTCAGAACAGGCTGGTCCAAAATGGACTTTCTCAGTATTTGGTTATAGTTATAAATTTCCTAAGTAAAAATTTTTAAAGTTTAAATGCTCATAACTTTTTTGTTTTTCAAGATTTTTTGACAGTTTCGTGTAGTAGTTTACCTTATTACCTATTAGTAGTTTAAAACAAAAAGCTCTGCTACTTTTAGAACTATTTATATTGCATATATATTTTTAAAAAGGTCAAAATTTCACTGGAATCTCCTACTTAATAGAGCCTAAATCCTTACAGTCAAAATGAGTCAAAAAAAAAATTATACTCTCTTGTAGTCCGGACTCTCCCCGACATGTCTATACCCCATTGTATATGCGCCTGTGCGAGCTAAAGCAATATCTGTGAACAAAGGTAAGATATTCGGTTCAAAATATACGAGAATGTCCTGCAAGGAAACGTTACTAAAATTAAAGACGGCGATTCTTAAAAAATTTTTGACGCTTAAAACAATTCCGGCCACAGAAACTGTTTAGCACGTCAGGTTTCGGAGCAATTACTTTGGAAAAGGTAAAAATTGCATTTATTGCCATTTTTATAAATTTATTGTTGGTGAACGGATACTGCAATCGAATATGGCGACAAAAATTAACTAGCACGTCAGATTTCTGAGTAATTTAAAGTAAAAAGGTTAAACATTAGCAGCAGCAGCATACATTTTTTTTTTATTATTAATTAATAATCATATAATTACAAATTATATACAATTACCCTAACCGAGCACTAGCTACTAAGGCATTCGGCGCGTTGTAGCGAAACCAGACCAGTGCCTCTGGTGGGATTCGAACCCACGACCCCGCACTGATAAGCCAGCACGCTACCAACATTGTTCAAATAACTGAAAATTGCAATTAAATTTAAAACAAATGGAAATAACAAGCAAATGGTAAATTGTATAAAAACAAGTACGCAGCTATATGTTACCTATTAATTTATTTCCTGTATGTTAATCCTTTTAAAAAGTGTGAATGAAGTGGGTTTTTTATGTTTCATAGAAATGCTAATAAAATACTAAATTTGTATTTAATAAATGTTAGGGTTTTTTCTGTTTTAAATAAATGGTAATAATCACTATTTTGTTGTGCACATCAGACCCATATATGTCCAGTAGTCGACAAAAATAGAAATCAACCTCAATCGAATTAGATGAAGAAGCTAAAGAACTTCTGGATAATGAAAATCAAAGCCATTTAGAAGAAATTTTACTAATATTGTTTAATTTATAGTAGTTTATAGAATATAATTTGTTTCCGATTCAAGTATATATTTGTATTAATTCATAGAAATAAAATATATATTATAAACCAATAATAAAAGTTGAATTACTTTAAATTCCTGTTCCGATATATTCAAGAATACTATTTGGACATTGTTAGGAGCTTTAAAATGCCCTTTTTCAGTTTTATCCTTATGGCAACTAGCCTGCTCAAAAAATCCAACTTTTGGCTCTTCTGAATATTGGAACTAAAAAATTGAAATGGGCCAAATGTCGGCATTTTCTGACTAGATTTAAGTTCGATAATAATAAAAAAAGTATCAATTGAAGACCTTATTGTAAAAACTCAATAAGCCACATTTACAATTTTCTAGTTTTCGCTGTTTTCTAGACATCCGTTGTATAAATTTTAAATGCAGCCTTGCTTAAACACTTGTTACACGTATATATAGTATAAAAGTACTGTAATAGCCATATTTCCTAAATGTATTCCCTTTTGAAGAGGCGAAAACTAACCAAAATTTAAATGTGGCTTATCTAGTTTTTACAATAAGCCCTTCAATTGTAAAAAAAACAACAAAAAAATACGAAATTATAACTATTTTACAAGTTGAAACATTCAACTTTCACACTGAAACTCAACAAAAAATGAAAATGCATTTTTAACTCCCCATAACTTTTGTGTCTATAAGTCGATTTTTACGTTTTAATGCGCAAATTGAATTCTAAAGTCCCACCTATTGAGCAAAAAAAAAATTGTATAAACCAAATACCAATCTAGTCAAAAGTTATGGAATTTTGGCCGCCTTCTAGTAAAATTACCCACTGTGCATTTATTTAGAACAAATACATAACAAATTAAATTAAATCTATATTATTAATTAAGATTATAAAATATTATTGATAGTTTGCACTCTTTTCATCTCAGTGCAAAAAAAAAAAAAAAATCATCAGAAATCTCTTAATTTTCACCAATCATATTTAACTCTTTTTATTACAAATGTATTATTATTTATAAGTTTTATGTTATATTAACTAAACTATGCATTAATATCCTATTTTTTATAAAAAAAATTAAATTATATATCGACCAAAATCTGACCTTGGCTTTTCCGATTTCAATTAAATGTTGCATGCATAAACTTTATGGACTCACTTAAAGATTGGCGTTTCCAGTTTCTTAAATTTCGAAATACAAAGGTTTTATGCGCTATTTATTTTTTAAAAAAATGAGAAATATGCAAAAAGCGTGGAAGTCTATGTATTCGAATTTTCTTTAATATTGATCGGATCATTACCATTTAAATTGCATCGGATTGATACGATACTCTACTTTTATACTGCGAATTATAATTTTTTTTCAGCTTCAAAAATAATTTCATTTTTAAAATGCATTTTTCTTACGTTTGGCCACTTTCGATTTAGAAAAAGAATGCATAATTGCAAAATATGGAATTGTCACCAAATGGTCACACATTCACTTTTTGCATCACGGGTATTAACTATTTTTAATGATTTTTCGAAAATAAGCTTATAGCACTTTTTTAAATGCATTTTTCTTACTTGTGGCCACTTTCGATTTAAAAAATTAATGTATATTTGCAAAATATGGAATTTTTACCAAATGGTCACACATTCACTTTTTGGGTCCTGGGACTATTTTTAATGATTTTTCGAAAATAAGCTTAGAGCACTTTTACATAAAAAACAGCAATTTTTTATTTTTTGCAGATTTATTAATATTAAATTTAAAAATGCAATATTAAGGAGCCTTTTAAACGTCTCTCTTTTTAAAACTATACCTTCAATTTTGTGAATTTTTCTGTAAGTGAAAGATAAAATAATCTACTGAAATATTTGTAACCCTTAATTTTTAAACTGTTCCATCACACGTTTGCCATCGAATATTAGATTTTTATAGAAAGAAACCTGTTGTTGAAAGGGGTAAAAATTTACTTTTAAAAACTTAATATTTAAATAAATTTGTTTATCTTTTATGTAGAGCAAAAATATTAAAAATTAAATGTATAATTTTTAAAAAGGAGACATTTAAACGGCGACTTAGCTCAACATTTTTAAATTTAATATTTTTAATTTTGAAAAATGAAAAAAAAAATACCATATTGTTGTTTTTTCTGTGAATACATGATGCAAGTTTTTTTCAATAATTCATTAATAACATATAAACCCCGGGACCCGAAAAAAACGAAAGTGTGTTTTTTTTTAGTAAAAATTGCATATACTACAAATATGCATATTTTTTTTCAAATCTAGAGTTGAACAATTTGAATAGAGTGCTTTTAGAAAAGAAATAGCATAAAAAATGCATTTCCTTTCAACGCTGAAAAATGAAAAACTGCATTCCGCAGTAAAATAGTAAAAAAGGCAGTACATATACCGTTCCAGTGCAATTTAAGTGGTGATAATCCGATGAATATTAAATAAAATACGAATATTAAAATTTACACACTTTTTGCACTTTTCTCATTTTTTCAAAAAACTAAATCGCGCAGAAAAGAGTTACATTTTCGAAATTTGAAATTTGAAAAATTAAAAACGCAGACTTTTAAGTGGATCCATAGAGTTTCTAAATGTAAAATTTGATTAGAAACGGAAGACCGAAGGTCAAAAATGCCCTGTTTTGGCCGGTCTTCGGTGGAACGGCCGATATCAATTAAAAAAAAAAAGTAAACTTTGATCACATACAAAATAAAAACTCTATTAAACACTACTTTGCTGTAGTTTCAACTTTGGAATTGATTTGCTAACGATACATTTTTTTGCATGATGTTGTCAGTAGTGATGTTGTTGAAGACTACTAAAAGTATCAAAGTTTCCAGACTTCCCAATTAAAAGTTATAACAAAAACAAATTTGTCTGGGTTAGTAAACTACCCCATGGTAGCTTTCAGGTGTTAAAATTTATACTACTTTATTATTTTTGGGATCGCTAAATACGAATGTGACATTAAATTTACTAAATTCAAAGCGATGGATCCGATCTGGTAAACTGAGAGAATTATCTGCATGATATCAATGCGTTTTTGCATTATATTTACGAAGTGTTACTGGAATTTGTCCATTGAAACTTTTCATTGCATAAATGCAGGTTTTCATAAATTTTATGAACATTTTCTTTCAATTTATTAAAAATTCATACGTCTGATGAAAAAGTTTTTTTTTATAAAGTTTTAGAAATTTTTCATTTACTTCTTTAGTTTAGTGAAAAATTTCATTAAAACTTGTCAAAAACAAATTCTCTCTGTGTATATAGTTATTTAAAACTTATTATTTTCGGAATTATCCGCGAAAAGTAAAACTAGTATTTTTTAAAGTTGTTTTTTTTTAAATCGCTTAACTATTAACACTACTCAATAGGGTTGCCATTTTGCAAATTTGCAAAATGCTTGACACTCGCAAAAAAAATTTTTAAACAAAAAGAAAATTTTGAAAAAAAGTCTTTACAATTAAAATCACTTATCAACGATAGTAGGGTTTCGAACTCTATTGACTCGTTGGAGCATCGTCGGAATGTGGGTTGTGTGACTTTATTCTATAGATATTACCATGGGAAGTGTTCTGCTGAGATAAGCCGACTCATCCCGAGGGATCGGTTCTCTGTTCGTACTACCCGCTTGTCAAGTAGATCTCATCCGTTTGTTGTCTATTACGCATTACAGAGAAAATTCGTTTTTCAGTAGCACTAGCCGTATTTGGAATTGTCTCCCCGCGGAAGTCTTCCCTGCAAATTACAATTTAGAAAAATTCAAGTCAAATGTCCACAAACACTACTCTCTCTTTACTCCTCCCCATAACCTATTTTCCTGATATCAACACAATGCAATGCATTAGTAAGGGCATCCCCTGAGTGTTGGTTCAACGTAAAAAAAAAATACGCTAGTTTGTGAATTTCACACCACCAATTCCGTTCATAAATAGTATAAATTGCTTTCATTGATTTCAATACATTCTATGAAGGAACAAACTCATGGACTTTATGAACTCATTAATTAAAAAAATATTTAGAAACAGGGTCAGATTTAAAACAGAAAAAATAATCAAATATTTTCATATTTACGAACAAAAGAAAATGCCTAAAAATCAACCGCTCGATTTCCTCCACCAAATCTGATTTCAGCAAATTTTGGTATAGAAGATGTATATGATATAAATATAACCTCGTCCAAATGTAGGACAGCTAATCCCAGCAGATCTTGAAATATCGCGTTTCACGAAAAATCAAAAAAGTTTTTTAATTTAAATAAAAGTAATAGTATAATATAATATTGAATGAGACAACTGAATATAAACTTTCCCAACTAAAAATATAATTTAACATTACGATAGTTGTCGTAACCGCCACAATTCGATTGACAACAAATTCGGTGACCACAACTGAAACTATTCTCTGGGTGTATCAATTTTTTTCTACACAAAAATAATGAAATCTTTACAAATTTGAAATATCCTTCATATAAATACTAAAATATTTCCTAAATATGATGAAATGTATTTTGCTTTTTATGAAATGTTTCATAAATGCTACAAAACGTTACATTGGAGGAAAATTTATGAAATATTTCATAGATATGATGAAGCTTTTCCTTTGAGTGTATTTTAGCGGTAGTGCCTGCCATCAATGCTATAATATTAATAAATTATCTCATAACGATTAAATCTCTAAAGCTCTCAACTTAATGGCTAACAAATTGTAATACATGTAAATTTATAACACGCGTACAGAAACTTTCCATTTTAATTAAATGCTATTTTTGGTATTTATCACAAAAATAATCTAATAAATACAATAATGTCTAGTAGCAAACACAAATTCAAACAAACAAATTACATGTCATTAAAGTGTTATATTAATGTGACGGATTTGACGTAACCAACATTTTTATAGTTTTCATATGATTTGGATGAAAGAAGGCGCGTATTCAAGGGAGGGGCTATGGGGGCGTATATTTTTTTGGTATTAAATAAAGGTTTTGGCATATTTTACTAAAAAATTACTATTTATTGATACGCCCAGAAAATGGATTGGTTGCAATTCGGTCGAAAGCATTCAAATTTATTTGATAGGACGCTATTTTATTTGGAACTAGCCAAGATACAATGAAAATGAAAATTATTCAAGTTCGAGGCCATACTCTATATTTCTTTATTAGGATATTGTCCTAACAAATAATCTATAGAGTTTTTTGTTTTCAAATTTATTATTTGACCCTTTCAGGAATGTGTTGATTCGGGAATTTTCTGGTTCCCATCATCAGAACACGTTTTGAAAGCGGTAACAATCCCATGCCAAACATCAAACATTCATATGAATTAGTTTACTCACTACATGAGAACTAATATACATATGAGTTTGAAGTTAAAGATTGTAACCATTGATCAAAGATACTCTACTGGAAATTAAAAAGAGGGCAAAGTAACTAACAAAAAACAATCCATTTTTTACAATTATTGGTATTTCCAATTAAATTCTCAAATAAAAATCGGTTAGTAATTGTGTATGATAGAAGCAACCAATTATTTTGTGATAACACAAGAGAATTTGTCCCATCTATCAATTTTTTTAAAAAATTGTTGATATTCGAAAGTGGTTACGGCAAATACGGTATTCGCAATCAAATATGTCACTAAATTAGAGGTTCAATAGTACCAACAGAATTGTGGATTGTATTGTTTATATTGATAAATTTAAGACACTGTTTGTTTTCCTCATACAATATTTAAATTCAAATTTAGCACTCAACATTTATTTAAGTGTTTGTGGTGCAGTGGGTTGAGAGTTTGCCTTGTACGCCGAACTTCCGAGTTCAAATCACAGAAAAGACAAACACAAAAAGTTTTATTTAATTAAAATAAAATATTCAAATGTTTAAATAGCAAATAAGGCAATGCAAATTGAAAGTGATTGTGGTGCAACAGAGGACTATTAATCTGAAGGCAACGATTCAATACCAGAAGAATCAAAAAAGTTTTTTAATTACAATAAAATTTTGTGGAACGTAATAATATTTATTTGGAATAGGCAACTGAATATTAGCTTTCACGACTTAAAATATAATTCAAAATTACGACAGTTGTCGTAACCGCCAGAATTCGATTGACAACAAATTCTGTGGCCACAACTGAGACTGTTTTCTGGGTTCATTTAATGAATGAATTATTTTTCTTTGTGTTCGTTTATTTTTTTTTTTTATAAAAAGTATGTAAAAATCTTATTAAAAAACATGACAAACAAAAAGTTATACTTAAGATTCAATGGTTTCAGTCATTTTACGTATAACTACATGTTTTTCCACATATATTGAGTGTTTTTACACTAAGAAAAAAAAAAATAGTAAAAGTTATTGACGTTGCAGAAAAAACTTCTAAAATTGTCTGTTTTTTTTTGGTTAATATTAGTAAGATAAGAATAGTAAAATGAAATCTGTTGAATCATATTTAGTTATATTGTTACTTAATTTTAGCTTAATCAGAGCACCATATTAATCACCATAAAATCAGCAAAAATTGGTTAAATGTTAGTAGACAAAAAAAAAAAAAAAATCAGAAAAAAGTAGAAATTTTTAAAGTTTTTTTTTAGTTTTTTTTAATGCCCTTCTGAGATCACCAATCTATAATTTTTTTGCAAAATTTTTTGATGATTTTTGCAAACTATACTGTTATTTTCTTTTTAGTAAGTAAAGCAAATCAAACATATTAGCTAGGTTGATACTAGTGTTTCGATCTGGCTCAAGATCTATTCAGAACCCGAAGTTTTAGAAGAGCTAGAGCCTCCAGAATAGGCAAAGCTTTAACAAAAAACGTATTAATTATCAATTTTGCTACATCCTTTCATTCTACTAACTATATATAACAAAAAATTTGCTGCAATTTTGTTTGGTGTTTTTAGTGCACAAATATTTAGTAAAAGCTTTTGATAATTTTAGAATAGTAAATTGCTATTTTCTATTAACTAAAATTAAACTCGAATATAACAAAAATTTTGTTAAGTTAACAGTTTTATTTTTGCTGTTCTTATTTTGTTAATGTTTAGCAATAAAATTCTGTTAATCTTAGCAGTTTTTTCTGCAGCGTCATTTTTAACTAAAGCTCTATGAGTGTAGTTACAGAATTAACAAACTCCTCTGTCCCTTCAGATGTTGTTAGAAAATTTTGAAATCTTTATTACATCGGTTATTTAAAATAACACTGTGTGTAATTTTTTAAGTCATGGCAAAATAACCATATACGGACACCACTACATGATAAAAGAGTAAAAAAAAAAGACCCGTGTCTCCCAATTTTTCCCAAAGTCATTTCCTTTTTTGTTTATGGGCCGCCAAAGATTTGGGGCCTCGGTATCATTTTCGCAAAAAAGTGATCATTTTCTCAGGCTCATATCTTGCAAACCGTTCAGAATTTCGATTTACTCAAAGTTGTAGCTCTTGTCATAAAGAACAAAAATTGCGAACATATAAAATCAAAAAAACTTCACCTTCCAGATCAAAATCGCAAAAAAAACTTAAAAAAATTCGATTTTTTTTTACCTTTTTTCCTGTGTTAAGGTCCATAGGTAGCAAACCGTTCAAAATTCAAGGAAACAATCAACTACAAAAATTTACCTAAGATCTCAATAAACAAATTTCTAGAACATATAAACTTCCTAGAGATGATTCTTAACACTGTTTAGGTAGCGCGTAAAAGTGAAAAATTTTTTAATTTCATTTTTTTTTTCCTTTTTTCTCCTGTTCAGGTGCATAGGTAGCAAACCCAATTCCCAGGAAGTTTATATGTTCTAGAAATTTGTTTGTTGAGATCTTAGGTAAATTTTTGTAGTTGATTGTTTCCTTGAATTTTTAACGGTTTGCTACCTATGGACCTGAACACGGGAAAAAGGTAAAAAAAAATCGAATTTTTTTAAGTTTTTTGCGATTTTGATCTGGAAGGTGAAGTTTTTTGATTTTATATGTTCGCAATTTTTGTTCTTTATGACAAGAGCTACAACTTTGAGTAAATCGAAATTCTGAACGGTTTGCAAGATATGAGCCTGAGAAAATATCACTTTTTTGCGAAAATGATACCGAGGCCCCAAATCTTTGGCGGCCCATAAACAAAAAAGGAGATGACTTAGGGAAAAATTGGGAGACACGGGTCTTTTTTTCTAGTCTTTTATCACGTAGTGGTGTCCGTATATGGTTATTTTTTTTCGTGTTGCACTGTGTAATGAATGCTTTTTTACAAAAAGCATTGCTGTTTGGTATTGAAAAACAAATGAAACCATTTTTTAAACTTTGTAAATTGCTTTCTGCTAATTTTAAGAAAAATGAGACCATATTTTATTATATCAAATACACTGAAAGAAAACGCTTTAAATAATATTTTAATGAAGTGTTCATTTGCTTTTTACAAAACTTTTTTTTTAATTAAAACTTTGAAAAAAATTTAAAAATAATTTTTAAGGTAGTTTTGGTTGGTGTTTAAAATATCTTGACAAATACTATTTTTTTTTTATTCTCGACGGGCATTAAAAATTCTTGTAAATCAAGCGTAATTCAGGCCGTTTGGTGACCCGACTACTCAACGACCAAAGAACCTGGCTATATACGCTGAATCTGGAAAAAAAATCCACATTTTCAGTTTTTGAAATTTGAAATTTCGCGATTTTTTATTCACATTATTCACCAAATTTTTGCGTATATTTTGTTTAATTTTTTGAATTTTTTTCGAAAAATCATGAAATTTCTTTTAATAATATAAGTCTTAACAAAATTATGTTTAATGCAATTATAATCATGCCGGTGTTTGTATCGGGATATCTTACTGGTAATGTAATTTGGAAATTGTACTTGTTTAGTTTTATCCTTATGAATTTTATGCATGCATAAAACTATTAAAATTTTTCACTATGCCTAAACTTAATATTCCAATAAACAAATTTTTGTATTAACATTCCAAATTCATTGAAAATATTCTAAAATAATTAGAAAATAACTTCAAATATTAAATAATTTTTCACGTGATTAAAATGCATAAGGAAAAAAAAATCTCTTCATATAAAAATATATTATTAATGTTACTGCAGCAGAATTTTAATTTTTTTTGCAAAGCCAGTCTTTCTTATACATATTTTCCAATATATTTAAATATGCTGAGTCAAAATCTGGAATACAAATTTTATTCTCATTTGTAGTTTTTGAAATATTGAGGTTTTTATAATTATTTTACATAAAATTTTTCTTTTTTGCTCAATATGTCGAGATACTTTTAAATCACTTTCAATTAAAATATAAAATTGTGTTTACTTCGGTAACTCTACGCATAGTGATAAAGTAAAAAAATTTTTTATCATATATAAAATTTATAAGTATAAAACTAAACATGCAGAATTTTCAACTTCCTTGAAATGCCTGTAAGATATCAAGAAACAAACACCGATACGATTATACTCAAATTAAAGATAATTTCTTGCAAATTTATAACAATTTGGGCCTTAAATTCATGATTAAGCAAAATATAATACCAATGATGTGAATGATGAAAGTATAAAAATAGCGATATTTCAAAAACAGCAAGTTCAACTTACCTAATGTAAATCTATTAAAAAAGACAGGTTCTGCAAAAAGTTGAAAATTGTTGAGTAATGGACTTTAGTATTTTTTTTTTAAAGTAAGTACCAGGAAATTAATTCGTAATTGAAAAAAAAAAAATCGCCAAAATTAAAAAAATCATCATAATTTAACAAATCACCGAAAAAAAATTAAACATAATTTTTTTTTGGGATATGGATATTTTAAATTTTACTTAGGTTATCCTTTTAAATTAGGCGTTTTTTTCAAAATTTGGCAATATTTGGTGATTTTTTTTTCCCAATTTATGCGATTTTTGAAAATTTTGACAATTTCTGAAAATTTTTAAAAGTTTTGACAATTAAATTTCCGTAAATTTTGGAGAATTTTTAAATTTTGGTGTTATATTTTTAATTTTACTATTTTTTGTTTTTTCAATATATCGATTTCAAAGCTTTTATCGATTATCAAACATTTTTAAAATTTTTATCGATTTCAAAAGGAACTCGGTTAATACAAATAAATTTGGCTTGAAACATTAAATTTCAGTAGACCCAGTAATACATTTAATTGCGACAAGCAAATAAATCGGTTTGCTGCAACTAAACCATTCGGTTTGCAAAAAATTTGGATTTCACAAAGAATCTGATTTTTCTGCGTACTTTCAAATACCGCTACTCGGATTTCCATCTTGAGTACCAAGTTGTATTATATTTTGTTCGTCGAACGATTTAATTTTTTTTGCAAACTTTTCGTACTAAAATTCGGCTTTTATAAAGCTGCAATATATTCATCCAATCAAAAGATGTGTTGCAGGAATAAGATTTGGTGCACCATGGCGTATGAGTGTTTATAAAATGTAAATAATATAAATCATACGTCTCCGTATCTTATCATACGAAAAAAAGATGTATTTTATATTGGAGAATTAAAACGACATAAGGGGAATTTCTTGATGGGTTCTCTCCGATCTTAATGAAATTTGGATATGTGATAAAAATAAACATATAAGGGTCACGTATAAACTCACGTTTAAGGGTTAAAATGTGGGGCCAAAGTTAATTAATTTTTGTACGTGAAACTAATCAGATTTAGATTTTTTGAACGCCGTTTTAATGTACTCGACAAAAAAAAAATTTTGAAATCAATATTGCCTTAGTAGTGTGTTAGGGTTGTCGTTTATATAACATATAGAGTAAAAAGCCTTACGGAAAAAGTCACATAAAAGCCGAACAATTACGAGTGCCGGAAAAAAGCTTAGACACCCCTTCGAGTAAATTTAATATGCATTAATATATATAATTAGCTCACTATAGTTCTGTAACAAAACGCTAGTTTTAATATAACTTAAAACACATTTTTTTGAATATCCAAAATACTTGAAAGTTATCGGACTTGTTTCGAATACCACTTAATGTGTCTGCAAAAGCTCTTTCATTTGGTATCCTATATGTCAAAATTTTTTCTGAAACAATTCGAAATAAGCCGAAAAACTTCTTAACCCCTAACCATGAGATTGGGCCACTAAAAAAAATTCTCTTCTTTTTTTATCACATATCCAAATTTGATTAAGAGCGGATAGAACACATGAGGATGTTTAATGTCAGAGAAACATTAAAAATTAACGAACTTAATATATAAAACCTATTAAGAGAAAAATTCGAAAGTTTATCAAAATAGCTTCGCACTTTAACATTTCCTTGTTGTCATGTAATTTAGGTTTTTGAAAGCTTATTTAAAAACATATTTGTTAAGCCGCATGAATTCGATTTTGAAAAATAAAAATGTTATAAAAACGCCGAAGTTAAGAGGTAAAGTTAAATAATCGGTCGACGAATTTTTCCCGACTTGGCCGAATGTTCAGTGGCCGAATATTGAATTCATTGCTTTTTCTTTTTTTTTTTTTTGTTTTCTATAGAAAAAACTTTTCTACAGAAAAAAATTTATTTGTACAAAATATTTTAAATACATTTCAATTTCGGCCTCAGCGCCGTAAGGCTTTATTGAGGCAAGTTGGCAAATTAATTAATTTTCAAAAGTACAAATAAAATATTTAACTTAAGGTTAAAAGATTATTAAATTACAATAAATATGTATAAAAAACTGTTTTACAAAAAAAAAAAATGTACAAAAGCGTTTCAAAGTTGTTAAATAAATGTTGTTTACAAGACAATTTAAATAATGAAATTCGAGTAATTGATTTCAAATCTATATGTAAATTATTGAATTTTACAGCACCTAGGTAATCAATGCGTTGCTTGGTAGTTTCTAGTCTACATCGAGGAATTCTTTAATTTGTTCTGTTCCGTGTGTTAATATTAAATTGCTGTTGAGAAAAAGTTATGCTTTGGTGACCAATATGGTTAATGCATTTAAAAACAAACATTAACACCTGATACTCATGTAATCCATAAATTGGTAAAATTGTTTTGCTTATATCTTTATACAATGTGACAGTTGAATACAGTATTGGTAGTTTGTAAATAATTTTTAATGCTTTGTTTTGCATGCATTGAAGCGATTTCAGTGAAATGTTATTTTTATTGTATGCATATATAATTGCTAGGTAATTCAAATGCGATTGAATCAAAGATTGAAATATCATCATCTTTGATTTGACATCCAGTTTATTTTTCAATTTATATAAAATTCCAATAGCTGGAGCTATTTTCCTTTATAAATCGTTCATATGTAAATCCCATGACAAGTTACTTTGCAATGTGATTCCCAAATACTTAACGGAATGGGTTTCATAAACAGATTTCCCATTAATAAACACGTTGAAATCACTATGTCTACTTAAAACATGTGGTCTAAAGCGTATTAATTTGGTTTTATCAGGGTTAAGAACTAATAAATTTAATCGCGCAAATTCAAATATCAAAGCAGCATCTCTTTGAATTCTTGTTTTAAGTGATAAATCATACTTGTACACTTAGGAAATTATGTTGGTAAAGACGACAGCAATTGTAGTCAAAAACAAATGAAATTTCATTTAAAAAAAGGAACGACTTACATTTCATTAAATTCAACTAACATTGTCATTTGTTTTTTAATGTTCGAAAAATGACTAACAATTGTAGTAAAAATGAACCACATGGTAGTAAAAAATAAACCAAAAATTTTTTTTTTATTTTTTTAAATAACAAAAAACAACTGTAAAAAATGAATGTAAAATCATAAAACAGTCATTTGATGTGAGTTGTTTTTTTAAATGAACTACAAGGTTAGTTAAAAATTTTATTTGTTCTACAAATGACTTACATTTACATTAAAAATAATGAAACTGTATTACAACCCAAACAACTACATATTTTTAAAGCAGAAGTTCCCTGAGTGTAGGGGTAAACAAGCACATATCATCTGCAAACATAAAAATTTGCAAATCTAAATTCAGATTTTTTAAATCATTTAAATATATAGAGAACAATAAAGGACCCAGTGCTTAACTACGGATTTTGCCAGAAATTTTACACTCAAAATCGCTTCTAATAATCCCAATAAATATTTTCCATTTTGTTCATAATATTTTAAAATACCGAATCATTTTCTGGCTTCTTCGGTCGGACGCTACTTTTAATTGAGTTAATCGAAAATCGGTTTTAGCTTTTTATGTGTATAGAGACCCAAAAAATTTCTGATTAATAACTTACAACAAAACCGATCACTTTAAGTCTTACGCCATATTGGATCCGTCATTTTGAATTTTAAAATCTGATATAAGATTTGAATTTATAATTTCAGATTCATATTCAGATATTTCGAAATCTATAAAGTATAAATTTTAAAACAAGTTTCGAAACTTTAAAAAATAATCCGCCATTTTGAACTTTTAAAATCAGATAAAACCCATATTTATGTTTCGTATTTTAGTATCTTAACTTTTCCATCGCAATACACAGAAAACTCATTCATTCTGACGGGCGATTTTTGCTCCAAACTGGATAGTTTGGTTGTAATCACCGATATTTTTGATTGTGGCAACAGGATCTGAAAATATCAAGATCTATCAAGGAAAAGAATTGCTTAGGTAAGTACAATTATGAACATAATAAGCATAATTCCAATTTTTTAAAGAAGTGATTACTCTTATTTATTTAGTTAAAAGAATCAGAACTGCAAATCAAGTGATATTTTAGTAATATGCTATGGGAGAAAATCATCTTTATCTGGTTAGGAAGACTTTCTTAGAGAAAATGATAAGAATCGGTTGTTCCATCAAAACATGCCCCTATAAATTGCAGTGTTCCAAGATGTAAAAAATCAGAAGTTTACATTTGAAATTGGTAATATATGTTTAAGAATCTTATGTTGTTTTAAAACATTAATTTTTTCGTTAATTTTTGTATCATGAACTTTTATTTTTATGAATTATTTAGTTTTAAAATATAATTAAATTGGAAACAGTGTTTTATTTAATATGAAAGTAAAAATATAAAAAATTACGTCGAATGTGAATATGCTTTTCTAATATGGCAGACATAACAGAAAATGTTGATAGCTTTAACCGAATAATATGATAGTACATGTAACTAACCAAATTCGGCAGGCGACAAATTAGGTTGTTGCAACGAATCTATTCTCTGTCTGCAGTAATACATATAATTACTTAACTACGGACTTTTCCTTAAATTTTGCACTCAAAATCGCTTCTAATAATCCCAATAAACATATTCCCATTTGTAATAATGCTTTAAAATATCGAATGCAGCCAAAAATCATTTTCATGCCGAAGCCTTCTTTAGCTTTTTCTGTGTATTGACACCCATAAAATTCGGGTTAATATCTTACAACAAAACCGAGCAATTTTAAAGAAAATCTTACGCCATATTGGATTCACAATTTTTAATTTTAAAATCTAATAACATATTTGAGTTTCTGATTCATATTCAGATATTCCGAAATCTGATAAGTATCTCCATCGCGATACACGAAAAACACATTCATTGTGGCGGCGATTTTATCCCCAAACTGCATTGTTTGGTTGTAATCACCAATATTTTTGATTGTGGCAACAGGAAATCGATCAATACAACATAATTTTGGTTGGAACAATAAATTTCAGTAGTCCCAGTAATACATTTAATTACGACAACCAAATAAATCGGTTGCTGCAACCAAACAATTCGGTTGGCAAAAAATTTGGTTGCCACAATGAATCTTATTTCTCTGTGTACTCAAATACCGCAACTCTGATTTTTATCTTTTAGTACACATTTGTATCAAATTTTTCGTATTAAAATTCGGCTTTTATAAAGCCGTAATATCTTTATCCCATCAAAAGATATGATTGCTTTATTACATGAAGAAGATTTGGTGCACCATGGCGTATGAGTGTTTATAAAATGTAAACAGGTTAATAATATAAATCATACGTCTCCGTATCTTATCATACGAAAAATAATATGTATTTCATGTTGGAGAATTAAAACGACACTCTTCGATCTTAATGAAATTTGGATATGTGACAAAAAATAAATAAGGGACACGTATTTTTTTAGCGTGAGACTGGCTCACGTTTAAGGTTTAAAAGGTGGGCCAAAGTTAATAAATTTTTGGTATGGAAACATGTGTGAAACTAATGAAATTTAAACTTTTTTGAACGCAGTTTTAATATACTCGAGAATACAAAAATTTTGATACCAATATTGCCTAAGTAGTGCGTTAGTGTTGTAAGGAACCATCCTGTTAATCCCGAATTTGAAGCTTTGGTAACTCAGCGGTCCTCGCATTACATTTTTAAGACTTGGAACGATTTAAAAACACAGCTTTTTGTATTTTTTTTTTCAACAATTCACTTCATTTTTATTTGATAAACTGTTATAGTATACTTTAGTTGACACCGCCTTGTGCTATGGTAACGTTGCTCCTTGGTCGATTAGCTACTGGTGACCTTACCCTCCTGATAGTCTTTACCACTGTATTGGATGTTATCGAACTTCCTGTTCACTTAGGCTTCTGGTTGTAACCAAAACCAAAAGGGGTTGGTATTTGGGCCGATATAGGTCAGTGTGCTATAGTAGTAGTAGTAGTTGTTCTTTATTTCATATATTATAATGTATAAAGTTTACAAAGAATATGTTTAATATTAGTACATTATTATTAAGTAAAAAAAAAAGAACTTACGACTTTGAAATTAGTCGTCAGTCGGATGAGTGATTTTTAGTTTTCCATTAATACTTTTTTCATATTTCATAAAAAAAAAAAATATATAAATATTTGATTTATAATTATATAATTAAAGTTTTTTTTCTCATTAGTTTAATAATTAAATTCTTCAATTAAACTTTTTCGATATTTAAGAGCATTGATAATATATTTTACTAAACAATCCCAATCCGAATATTCCCCATTAAGGATTGCTATTATTAAATCATCTGATAACCATATATATCCAAAGTATTGGTATCTGAATGATTTTAATATTGGACATCGTCCGATAAAATGTTGTATATTCTCTATTTCTTTGAGGTTGCATAAAGAGCATAGCTTTGATCTATTTGAAAATCTTGTTCCATTTAATTCTATTAAATCACATCGTGATTTAAAGATCCACATAATCTGGTTTTGATTGTATTTTTCTACCATATAGTTTTGACCTTTTGCGAAGTCCAGTTGTTTATAAAATCTATCAGTTTCGAATGCTCTTTGAATGTATTTTAACTTGTTTGATATTCTTAATTTTGTCAGTAGCTGATTACATTTTTCGTCCCATTGATATTTTGAACAGCTTTCGAATTCCCAATTCATATTTGATTGTTCACATGGTGATTTCAAGTGCGCAACCCATGACAGATTCCTCTACATTAAACTTAGCGTCAGCTTATGGGGTAATCTATTTCTTCCATATTCAAAAATGGTTCGACCAATGTATCTTAGTACATCATCAAGCGTATATAGATGAGCATCTTGCATATGAGTTTCTAACATAAGGACATATGTTGGAGTAAATGATGGTATATTTAATATCTTTTTAACAAAAAACCGTTGAAGTTTGTCAACTTCTTCAAAGAGTGAATGTCCCCATACTTGAGCTCCATAGGTTTGAATAGACCTGCAAACCACTTGAAAAAGTTGCCACTTAGCACGTAAGGAAATATCTCTTTTGCTTAAGTATGTATTCCAAGTGGCGTTAATATTGTTCTTGGCAGCATTATTTCGATTTTCAATGTGTTGTTTGAATAACATTTTTGGAGTAAGGGTAATTCCTAAGTAGCAGAAGCTAGACGCAATCTTAATATTGTTGCCATTAAAAACCCACTTTTCTTCATTAGAATTTCTGCCACCATTTCTGAATACCATAACTTCTGATTTAGACAGATTCACCTCAAGGTTCCATGCTTTACAATATGTTTCTAATTTGTTTATCATAGTTTGAAGTATTTTTATATCATCTGCCATTATAACTATGTCATCTGCATATAGTAATAATCTTATATTAATTCCGGCTACATTTAAGCCTCCACCTAGAACTTCATGTAAATCATTTATGTATAACGCAAATAGTAGCGGTGACAATATACAGCCTTGTTGTTTAACACCAGATTTTGTCTCAAATTCTTCTGATAATTCCTTACCAGTCCATACCACTGATTTTGTTGTTTTGTACACTGCTTCTACGACGCTCACAAATGTTGTAGACACTCCCATTTCATGTAGTTTATATATTAGTAGATTTCTTGACACTGTATCAAACGCTGCTCTAAAATCCACGAAGAATGCATAGACTTTCTTTTTTTCTTGGAATTTTAACTGTACTATTGCTGACAAATTGTATATGTTATCTATTGCGGAGTAGTTCTTTCTAAAGCCAGCTTGGTATTCTGTCAAAACGTTATGTTTTTCTGACCAATTATACAACCTTTCGTTTAATATACCCATCATAATTTTAGCCACACAATTCATAAATGAAATGCCACGATAGTTGCTTGGAACGCTTGTCTCACCCTTTTTATGTATTGGAAAAATAACACTAGATACAAATGTATCGTCATAAAAAGTACCATTCATAATACGGTTGTAAACTTTCATAAGTTCATGTAAGAAATTTAATGGTGCGTTTTTAAAAAATTCATATGGAACTCGATCAATTCCAGCTGCCTTATTATATTTCGTTTTCGAAATTACTTTCCTAATTTCATTTAAAGTTATTTGTGCATCCAAATCTGCATCATTCTTTAATATTGCTGCATATGAAATATTATTGGCCATCTGCGGCGGATTTAATAAATCAGCAAAATATGTTCGAAAACTTGAAGCTGTTATATCAGGGCATGAATTAAAAGCATAACCTCTTATCTCTTTAGCCACATTCCACCATTCTTTACTGTTATTAAATTTGCATATTTTAATTTCAAGGTTTTTATGGTACAACGCTTTACTTTCCTCACATACTTCCTTGTATATGCGATTTGCGTTTAGGTAAGACATCTTTTCGATTTCGCCACACGATTTTCTATATTCTTTAAGTAACCTAAACGACTCATCTCTAGCTCTCAAACAACTTCCATCAAACCATTTTTCCTTAAAAATTTTCGTTGAGAGTGAGTGTGCTATATTTCATAGAAATATCTTAATATATGTCACCTGCAGCTTGTGGAAAAGCAAAGTAGCCTATATTTTAGGCGAGGACCGTAATATAGGCACTAGGTCTAAACATGTACAGATTTTACCCAAAACTAGTATATTTTGTCCTTTGACCATTTTAAATCTTAATATTTGCGATATCCCAGCAAAAACAAGTGCTTACCCAGAAGCGCTTCTTTCATCTGCTCTCAGAAGCAATAAATTCATGCCTTCTTAGGCAATAAGAAGCGCTTTTTTTGTATGTTGACAACATTAATGCTTTATGCTATGCATTCTTTATTGCTTCATGGTATGCATTATTCACTGCTTCAAAGAAGGCACTTTGACAAGCACTACAGAATGCCTTCTCTAATTGCTTTATAGTATGCAAGGCAGTGAAGCGCTATTTTGGAAGCATACAAATGTAGTTACTGCTTACCAAATCCAGGTTATTTTTTGCTTTGGTATTTATCCATAGATTTGCTTCCGAAATGACTTGGTTACTTTGTTGAAGTAGTAAGTTTAAGCAAAACAATATTTTTTATTTTTCATGGTTAGACAAATATCGTATATATTTTTAGAAATTTAAAATTTTTAATTTTTGTCGAATAAAATGATTTCCGGGTGATTTCGACCCATATGTTCAAAACTGCTGAACGGACTTAAAAGCAGTGTATAAAATATATATTGCGCATTAACTGGCATTTGTTTTGCAATTTCACTAACTAAAGTAGCTAGATCCTACATCAAGATAAAGACAAAATAGTCAAATTAATCAAAAATTAAAATTAAAAAATAAATGTTTTTTTAAAAACTTCTCCATAATTTTTAATGCGATTTTCGGGTTTAGGACGGTACCGTGAAATAATTCCCAAATGAAATAACCCCCAAACAAAAAAATTAAATAACTTCCAATGCGTTAGGACTTATTTCACAATTTTCAGTTAGGAATTATTTCGTTATGAAATAACTCCCAAATGAAATAATTCCCAACCAGGTTTTGTTGGGAGTTATTTCACTCCTTTTTGGCATTGGGAGTTATTTGAATTTTGTTGGGACTTATTTTATTTTAATTTTTAAATGTGATTTTATCGTTGGGAGTTATTTCATTTTTGTTGCGAGTTATTTCATTTCTATTAAAACTACATTTTGGTAAATTTTATGCATTTGTAACGGTTCTTAAAATTGTCGTAAAGTAATTAATAGCAATACAATGAGTTATTTTACCAAAAGGAACGCAGTTCTTGCTAGAATTTTGGTAAGTAAAGATCGGTATTAAAAAGATTGAAAATAATGGCAAATCTTGAATTTGAAATAATGAGTGGCAAAAGATGTTTTAAGCAATTGATTTTGGCGCATATTGAATATTATGAAAAGTTAAGACATCTCAGAAGGATTAGGGGTCTGGAAAGGGTGGCATGACATAAAGTCCAATGACATAATGTCCATGGACGTTATGTCACTCGAAAATTGTCATAATGTCCATGGACTTTATGACACTCTGCAATGTGACATTATGTCCACAAATGGAATGACATAAAGTCCATGGATATTATGACACTTTTTGGGTGACATAAGGTCCATGGACATTATACTGCAGTGTGGAAACAGATCAGTAATTTTGAAGTTTCTTTTATGTCGCACGCAGAAAAAACTTTATTTCGCGAAGCCGCCTGCCGTGTTCTATCGAAGAAAAAAAAAACCCCTAACAGCGGCCGAAGGCCTCCACCCAGAAGAACTTGTTTTTCAAATCAGATGTCGAATCCGTTGAAATCTTATATTTTTAAGACATCAAGTAGTTTGGAAAAACAAGTTTTTCTGTGTGGCGGCCTTCGGCAGCTCTTAGGGGGTTTTTCCTCCGTAGAACGCGGCAGGCGGCTTCGCGAAATAAAGTTTTTTCTGTGTGCGATTTACGATTTATAAATTCAGTTTTATTTTGTGATATACTACTAAAGAATATTTAAAAAAATTGTATTGATATACTAAATATTATTAATCTTTTTATTTTAAAAAGTCTGGACGCTATGCCATATTTGAAAGTGACATAATATCCAAAAGTGACATAAGTGACATAATTTTCCAAATTGTCATGAAGTCCATGGACATTATGACACTTTTCGAGTGACATAACGTCCATGGACATTATGTCATTGGACGTTATGACATGCCACCTCTCGAAAGTGGTACGTACGATTCGCGTCCTGCGGCGCGGCCGCGTTTCGCGTAATGCACCGCCTCCTCCCCCGTACGCACTAATTTATTTTAACTTTTAAAACTAAGATTATTCCAGGTTTTTCTATAAATATATTTTTAATATGTATTTTTCTATTAATTTTGTATATTTATGTATACATTAAATTCTAACTTTATAATATGTTTAATATTATGTACATTTTTACATGTATTTATGAAATAAATAGAATTCGATATTTTTGAATTGGGAATTATTTCATTTTTTTGGCACTTCTTTCATTGGAAGGTGTTTCATTCTTTGTTGGGAGTTATTTTATTACTATGAAATAACTCCCAAATGTTGGGGCTTATTTCATTTTTTTCTTTGGAGGTTATTTCATTTTTTTTGGGACTTATTTCATTGGGAGTTTTTTCATTGGGACTTATTTCATTTGGGAGTTACATCACGGTACCGCACGCCTTACTCTACATGATAAAAAAAAATAGTCATATGTTTTTAACACAAAACTTTTTCAAATTTGTAAACTAGTGTTATTAGACATTTTTACTAAATATAAGTAAAAAAGGAATAGCAAAATAAATCTGTTAAATGTATATTTTAGATTTTATTTTTTATGCAAAAAAACTCTGCCCATCTGGCATCACCAGTCTAACATTTGTTAGCAAATATATTTGCTGATTTTAATCACATTTACTGTTATTTGCATTTTCCTATATTTAAGGCAAATTTCAACAATTTTGTTGGTGTTACAGTTTTTATTTGCTGTTTTTTGCCTGCAAATATTAAGCAAAAGTTTTTGATGAGTAAATTGTTATTTTAAATTAACTAAAATTCAACTCGAATATAAAAAAAAAAATTCTAAATTTAGCAGTTTAATTTTGCTGTTCTTATCTCACTAATATTAGCAAGAAAACTTTAGCAGTTATTTCTTTAATATAATTTTTAAATACTTTTTAGCAGCTTTTTCTGTGTATTTTCACAGGTTTATTGCTATTAGTGTTATTAGGGAATAAAAACTGGGTGAATAATAATTTTGGGTTGAAAATTTTTTAATTTCGGAAAATGATCATAAAATTAATTTTGTCGTCAAGAGAAAAAGTTTGACATACATATTGTCAATTGTTTTGCACAGGTTTGCAAATATGTAAAAAGAAGTAGCAAAAAAAGATTATTTTTTAGAACACTATAAACGAATTTATATTTCTTTCACTTTCATTTTAAAGGGACATTGATTGATCAATAATTTTTGCAAATTAAAGGCAATTTTTTTGCTAAATTAAACTTTTGATCACAAAGCAGAGTACGTATTTGCTGTTCCTTTTCATTTCATCTCCACGTACAATGTTATATATTTTCTGTTTTAGTTTTTGCATACACACGAAAGACAAAACAAAAAATGTTTTCATTCCATGTGTTTCCATTTGAAAATAAACCTTGCATCTCATTCTCATGCGTATGATATGATCGTTTTATTTACTTGTTTCTCTTTCATAGAATGAAAAGGGAATCGTAAATAATTTGGTGAGGTTTTAACATTGAAAAAAAAAAAATATTTTCCTTTCTTGAAAACGAAGGGTGAAAAAAAAATATAAATGTGTTTTACAATGAGTGTAATGATATATGATACTTATTTGTTCTATTTCACAATTCTGCAAAATTAATAAAATGGATAAAGACTTTAAAAATTGTATTATTGTTAATTGGAATTTAAAAATATACAGTGACCAACAATACACGTTCAATATTATTGATAAATATTTTTTTGTCAATAAATTATTTCAAAATAAAATATTGTATCCTATATTGGTAGTTTATCATATAAAGAGGAATACAGACGTTAAATATTATTGATAAGTTTAGGGTTATTTACAAGCAAAATGAATTTTTGTTCCCTATATTGGAAGTTAATCAATTAAATTAAAAAATTAAAAATTATTTTTAATTTGCTATTTCATTAATGACACGTTTCCAATGTTTACTCTAATAAAACCGGTTTAATTTTGCTAGTTTACACGTTTGATTTTAAAATTTCTTGAACCAAAGTCAAAATAACGCTAAAATACTGAAACGAAGATGTATAACGTTTTTTTGTTGATGTAATGGGAAGTTTTTTAAAAAAGCCCTGTTATATCAGAAGGCATATGCCACCATTGGAATCGTAATTTCAAAACTATCATATCGGCATTGATGTGGGCGTGGTAAATTCCCGGTCAAAAAATTTATATCTCAAATATAATATCATATCTCTTTTGATGTAGACCGTGTTAAACACTAACAACATTTTAAATAAAAAACTAGGTAATATTAAAAAAAATCACATATTTATTATACTTCAATGAATTAAAAAGTTATTATCACAAACAAATAAAAAATAAGTATATAATACTATGCAGATACTTCAATTTAGAAAAACATCAATTGCCATTCAGAAAAGAACAATGCATATTGCGAAAAACATTTATAAAAACTATATATTTATTATAATTCAATGAGTTCAAAATTATTATCACAAAAAAAAATATATAAAAAAACTACGCAGACACTGTTATTTAGAAAAACATCAATTGCCATGAATTTCAATTTATGGAATCTTTGCACCATTTCCCTTTGTTATGTAAAGTATTTAAGTATCATTTAAAATTAAAAAAAAAATACCATTTAAAATTAAAAAAAAAAACATTAACAGAAAATAGCAATTACAAATCAAAAACAAAATCCGTTATAAAAAACACAATTAAAATTCAAAATATACAAAATGAAAAGCAAAAATGCCAATTCGAAAATACCAAGTGAATTCAAGAAAAATAAAACTAGACTAATATTTTAAATTAACCTTGCTATTTTTTTAATTATCTTTAAATGTTTTGAATTGCATTTTTTATTTTTTGAATAACATTTGATATTGTTTGAAATTTAATTGGCAATTGGCAAACTATGTTCCTATTGTCTAAACCTATGTTCCTATTTACTTATGAAACAAACTATGTGTCACTAATGAGTCCAAAAATTTGTATAAAATAACTGTACAAACTCAGAGACAAGTACTCAAACAGAGAAAAGCAATCAAACAGGTAAACTTCCAAAATTAAACCGGTTTTATTAGAGGAAACATGTCATTAATGGTATAGCTTTTTTAAAATTTTTATTTCGGTGAATTAAAATTGTTCAATACTTTAATTTTGTCAAAAGATTTAAAAAATTAAGCACATTTTATATTTCATTTACACTAGATAGCAAAACACTTGTTTTGCCAAAACAAGTGGAAAAGAATAAAGAAGTATTGAAATGGAATAAAGAGCTTTAATACGTGTTTTGGCAAAACATATGTTTTGCTATCTAGTGTGAATGCCGTATTGCATGAATATTTTTTATATCGCAATAATATATATGCATTTTTAATTTAATTTATTAATTTTTATACATCAAAATTACAACAAATTTTGAAAAAACAAATATATTAATATTGCCCATACACATTCCAATATGTCACTGAAAAAACAAATTAAAAATTTTTTTTTGAAGTTTTTAATTTAATTGATTAACTTCCAATATAGGGAACACCAATTCATTTTGTTTGTAAATAACCCTCAACTTATCAATACTATTTAACGTCTGTATTCCTCTTTATATGATAAACTACCAATATAGGATACAATATTTTATTTTGAAATAATTTATTGACAAAAAAATATTTATCAATAATATTGAGCGTGTATTGTTGGTCACTGTATATTTTTAAATTCCAATTAACAATAATACAATTTTTAAAGTCTTTATCCATTTTATTAATTTTGCAGAATTGTGAAATAGAACAAATAAGTATCATATTCAGTATCATCAACAACATAAAAAACATTGTGAAACGCATTCACATTTTTTTTTGTTCACCCTTCGTTTTCAAGAAAGGAAAATATTTTTTTTTTTTTCAATGTTAAAACCTCACCAAATTATTTACGATTCCCTTTTCATTCTATGAAAGAGAAACAAGTAAATAAAACGATCATATCATACGCATGAGAATGAGATGCAAGGTTTATTTTCAAATGGAAACACATGGAATGAAAACATTTTTTGTTTTATCTTTATTCTGCGTTGATACAAGAAAAACCAAAAATGAACTGTTCGTGGTTTCATATGCGTACTCTGTCACAAAGTAAACAAAAAATTTCTTCAAATTTATGAAACTAGTTTTTTTTTATGAAACTCCTTCATTGAGTGAATGAAACTTTTAATAAATAAAATACAATTTTTTATTAAATTTTATGAAAATTTGCATTTTAAGTTTAAATGAACGAATTCAAGTACAACTTCATTGCCTCAATGGAAAAGTTCAGTAATATCATACACATAATTTTCTCAGTGTACAAGAAACCCTTGACCCCCTTGAGCAAATCCTGCATCCGGCATCCGGCACTTGGCATAATATATAATGTTTTGGCAATTGCAAATTCTTTAAGGGAGCTATCTATTTCGATATATATTCCTTTAAAATTCGATGACTGTAAATATATAATTTTATATTCTTATTGGGCCATTATTCAGAAAACTGGTTTAATTATAAAATATATAGGGACCCAATGTGAAAGAAAAAACGGACCTGTTCCAAAAGACCACAGGGGTCTCATTAATCATACTATTTATTATGAAATATGACTTATCGATATTTATAAAAGAATAACGTTACTGACTGACTCACTCACTCAACATCGCGAAGCAAGGAACTTTAAATTTGGCATTAAGGTCCATCTTTTAGCGTAGACGTTCGCTAAGACGGCAGTTTTTGAAATTCTTACGGGGAGGGGCAATAATGGGAAAAGTTTCCCCTTGGCGGCCGGCACAAACAACTTTGGAAACTAAAATATTCGATATGTGTTAATTCGGATACGACCGAACTTCCTGGTATGGTACTTTTTGGAATGTTGTCCAAAAACGTGGTAAAAGGTGTTAAAAGGGGAAAAGTCAACCGCTTGACTGCCTGGCCACACCACTAAAGAGAGGAACTTAAAATTTTTTATTACGATTAGACATCTGTATATACAGGATTTTTTTGAAATTCCAACTAGAATGGGCAAAAAGGGGGAAAGCACCCCTTGGCGGACTGCCCAAACCTATTTTGCTAGAAAGCTGAGATTTTTAATATGTGTTTATTCGGATATGGCCTGACTCCCTGGTATGGTAATGTTAGGAATTCCGCACAGGAGCGTGGTAAAACATGGACTGAAAAGGGGAAAAAGTCTCCCACTTGGCGGCTTGGTCAAACCTCTGAAGCTAGGTACTTGAGGTTTGGTGTGTGGGTTCCTAATCAGGAGAAGAAATCTCTATAGAGCGGACTTTTTAAATTTTTTACGAGGAGGAACAAAAAGGGATAAAACCTCCTTCTTGACGGCCTTGCAAAACCACAAGCAATGAACTTTAAATTTGGTATGTTGGTACCTTATCATGAGTAGACATCTGTATATGTGGAATTTTTTTGAAATTCCCACGGGGAGTTAGAAAATTATCGTCTTTTGGCAGATGGACCGCTCGAGCTAGGCACTTCAAATTTGGTTTGTTAGTTCGTAATTAGGAGTAAACATATGTATAGACCAGAAACTTAAAATTTAAAATAAATTAAAAGTTTGATATAATTTTTATTAAAAATAAAAATTATGTTTTTTTCGACCTTTAATTGTGCAATGAAAATGAAAATTATTCAAGTTCGAGGCCATACTCTATATTTCTTTATTAGGATATTGTCCTAACAAATAATCTACAGAGTTTTTTGTTTTCAAATAGTCTACCTCTTGCTGGCTTGGGCAAACCGCTGAAGCGAGGAACTTAAAATTTGGAAATTAATACGGGGAGGGGCAAAAGGTGGAGAAATTGTGCCTTTACGGTCTACCTAAACATCTTTGTGTTCCTTCGTATATGACCTGGCCCATTGATTTGATACATTTTGCAAAATTTTGAGAACGTGGTAAAAGTAATTGTTTAAATAGGCAAAAGGCTTCCCCGTGATGGCCAGGACAAACCATTTAAGCGATGAACTTTAAATTTGGTATGTGGGATCCTAATCAGCACGAACGGCAGTATAAGAAATTTCAAAGGGGTTTGCCATTCTGCCTAAGCTTCTTTGGAAAGGAATTTGAAATTTAAAAAATATGTTCCCATGAATATGACTTAACTCACTAATATAAAACTTTTGAATGTCTCCCTCTGGCATTCTGCCAAATTGGTAAAACGAGGATCTTGAAAGTTGGTAGCGATCTTTTAAAATATTTACGGGGACGGCCAACAAGGGGAATAGTCTGCCCCCTACGGCCTAGTCAAAACGTGAAAGGGAGGAACTAGGCGTGTGATTTTGGAAATTCCAGCTGGGAGCAGTGAAACTTTAAATTTAAAATATTTGTTCGCTGTTGTATTGGGGAAAAATCTCCCTCTAAATGGCCTGTCAAAGTCACTGAAGTAATGATCCCAAAATTGGGTTTGTATATTGCTCAGGCAGCGTAGTTTTTTAAAAGATCCAACAGGAACGTGGTTAAAAAGCAAAGCAGTCTACAGCTTATGCACACTGCATAAACTGTTTCAGCTAGGAACTTTTAATTTGGTGCAGGCATCCATCCGTTAAAACTAGGTATTAGAACATTTTTACATGGAGAGATAAAAATAAGAAGTCTTTTCCTTAACGTCCTGCACGAAACGATTTGCAATAAAAGTCTGAAATTACAAATGTGTTTTTTTAGGTATGCGTTAATTCACTGAATACACCTTTAGGGTTTTTATAAAATCTTGGATAAATTGGGTTTAAAAGAAAAAAGTTCCACCTTTAATGACCCTTGCAATTTCTTTAGTGTAAAAATCTGAGACTTGAAATTAAAAAAAACATCCACTTAAAAAGGATAAACAAATCTATAAAAAGAAGAAATTCCTTAAATAAATTCTTAATTTTCAATAATAATATTTTTCGATATATAAAACTACCGTTAACGAAGTATCGGGCTTTTAAGCTCGTACATACATACATACAGCAATTAGTGAAATGATTCATTAAAAAACTTAAGCCAACCACGTACAAAAGTTGTCTACTATCTTACATACAATACATACATATGAGTTGTTGAATTCCACTACTCTTCTGAGGGATACACTGTTCAAATAAAATAAAAGCTAAACAAACAGAAATATAAATATGTACTCGCTTATAGTTTGTTTACTAAATCATTGTATAGTATATATATATTTATATATATATATAGATATATAATAAATATATTAAAGTGGGTTGAAACGCAACCATTTTTTAGTGGCCCCCTAAAAATGAACTCTGACATTTTTTATGATGATTCCCAAAATATTAATTTTTTGGACCACTTTAAAAAAAGAACATATTGTTTTTTTTTTTATTTGTTTTTAAATTTATTATTTTTGAGAAGCGACTTTTAAAAGATATTTCTTTTGATACCACTTTTGTATACAGTTTTTAGGAACGAAAAAAAAATATTATGGAAAAACTGAAAATTAGAATTTTTTAAAAATGGTTCAGCTCAAATAACGGCTACCGCAAAAGACGAAATATATCGGAAATATTCTTAGAAAATGCCAAAGGGCCACTAATTTTTTTTAGTTTGAAACGACTCACCTTAATATATATATGAGATGGCCGGATTAGACAGACGTTCTAATAAACTTAGAGATGTAAGTATTACAATTTATATCAGTAAAATGAAATTTTGACTTTGTAGCTCTCTTAAACCTGTATGACACCTGCTTTTTTGCAGCATATTTACCAGGGGCTTTTTTTATCAAAAACTTTACATTTTATGATATTCCCTTTTGTTTTTTAAAACATTTCGTAGAAAACCTCTGGTAAAGTGGCTGGATATGAACATTTTTCAAATATTTCTGATATTGATGAAACTGACTAAATTTTGCAATAAGTTCTTTAATTTTGAACTGTAAAAAAGAGACTAATATATTTATTTTAACGATTAAAGGGATAATCTTTTTGCAAAATTTCAATGTAATTAAATATTTTGCCTCGTAATTAATAAAATTCTCAAAATGTCGGCTGAGGCAAACTCAAAAGTTTTCAATTTTAACTTCATATATAGAGTGTTTTTCATAGATAGAGTGTTTCACACAAGTTTAAATCATAATAAAACAAGGAAATATATTTTTAATATCGATGAAACCGGGCTTTATTGGAAAGAAAAGTTTATGAAATTAATGTTTAAATATGATTTCTGCCATGTGGCCGCCACGGCTGGCGCGTAGAATGCGCAATCTGCAACAAGGCGCAAAGTGCACTATGAGTATGATGAATAGAACAATTATTTTGATTAAAAATTTCAACAATTTGCACTCGTTGCTCTGGTGTAAGTCTATTCATAATGAAATTTTAAAGCAAACTAAACAAAAAGCAACTATCACCTGTTAAATGGGTGGTCAAATAAAGCAGTGATGCCAACTCAAAGTTGTGACACTTTAAAAAAAAACACGCTTTATATGCACCTTACAACTTATGATTATTGATTTTGGGATACCATCACTTTTTTTACGTTTTTTGTATAAATAAAAAAAATGGCGTAATTATTTTTTATTAATTTCAACTCCTTCCACATGCGCACGTCGGCCAAAAACGCTGATTTAGGGTCCCTTTTGCTACAGAGCAAAAATATCTCCATTTATAGGATTTAAAAAAAACTTTTGTTACGTTTTTTTTTTCTGATTTGAGATAATTTTAAATTAAAAATAAATATCATATAATATTAAATAAAATCAGTTCGTTAAAGAAATAAGTTTAACTAAAACAAGTAGTCATTCGCTTGACATCTGATTTCGAATTTTTGTGACAAAGTTCCAGCAACTTATAAAAACCGTTCACTATCTACCGATGTTGGCTTTATTCTTAACAGAACATTATATAAATCATCTATATTTTGAATTGCATTTGAATTTCCTATTACTTGCTTCATAAATAAATCAATTTCTCTCTTTAAAAAATTCGCTAGATTTGATTTTCGATTTTTTTGAATGGCCCTTGCATTGTTTATAGAATTTATTTGTTTCATTTTGAAAGATTCATCTACTTGGGTTTCAGATATGTCATTGTCACTGCTGGAAATTTCAGAAATGGATTGATCAAACAGGCGTTTATAAATTGGTTCAGCATACAATTGTAAAGAGCTTTTGTATGTTTAAGAATTGGCATTAAAGTTATCGTCAATTTTTAAATAATTTATTAATGCTAACATTGGGTTAAGTTTGCTTTAATTGACTCAGCCATGTTTTTTTTTTTAGAAAATTATGTTCATATTAACAAAAGCTGATCAAAAGGCATCAGCAACTAAAAATTATAATCCCGTTGACATAGAGCTTTTACTGCGTCTTTTATGGAATTCAAAACTTCAACTAACATCTCCAGGACAGGGACATGTTAACCCTTAAAACGGCCTAAGCTGTTTTCAATATGCTCTTCTAGCAATTATTTTCGTTGCTTACTTTAAGCGATATAGGCCAAAATAAATTTAGAGTGAATCTAAAAAACTAATTCATAAAGGACAATATCCTAATAAAGAAATAGAGTATGGCCTTGAAGTTGAATAATTTTCATTTTCATTGCACAATTAAAGGTTGAAAAAATAAATTTTTTATTTTTAATAAAAATTATATCAAACTTGTAAAAAGAAATATGTTACTCTTACCAAGATGTAACTACAATCTAAAAATTACACCTTATTTATTTTTACTTAAGAAGATATGGCGATTGTAGTTTTTTTTTTTGAAAATGCGAAATTGGTCGAAAAAGCACCTTAACTTAAATATATATTGTTCAAACTTCAAGCCTTTGGTACAAGTGCGAAACATAATTTTTCTGCAAAATTTCATGAAAATCCGTTCATACGTTCTCAAGTTAAGGCGTTGTCTTTAAAGGTATTCTATTGGAATCCTGTATGTCCTTAGACCAAAATAAGAGATTTATTAAATGCTTAAGCTTCAATCACACATTGCGTTTAATACCAACGGTTTCTAGTCAAAATAAATATGTTTTTATGATTTTTGATAACCATGTTCATTTCAAAATATTAATTTTTTAAATTTTACGAAATTTGAACTTCAAGACTTTCTCGCATCTCAACTGTGCACTGCACACAAAAAAACTAGTTCATATTATATTTTTACAAACATGGGTTTCAATCGACATAGCTTATTTTCTTATTATAAAACACTCAATTGGCGCATTTAAAATACCCGGCCTGGAGGCGAGCTTGCCGGTTAGAGTGTTAAATTTGGTGTGTCAAATAATCAGCATTTCTTGCGTTTAAAAATGAATTATTCATAGCCAAAGAAAAATTCTGAGAAATAAAATATCCCGAGACTTCCAGAAGTAAATTTTCCGGGAATTTTCTCCCGGGAATTCCCGTTCCCCAAACCCTAATGAGCACACATGCTTTTTATATATACCCACATGCATCCATTCCATTACACAAAACATAACAACACCACACAACTATTCACAGTTGCGCATAAAAAAGTTCTCGGAAAAATAATGAGACCGGAGAAAACACAAAATTGTCTATCAACTTTAAATTTCGCGAAAATTGCGATTTTCTTGAAAAAAAATATGGATGTTTTAAAGGGACATACAACACGAAGTTGACCTGTCGAAGAATTCGCTAAAAGCTTAAAATTAAGATTCAGATTTGCTTTGCACGAATTAAACCAGAAAACTATACCACTTTTCCGGAATCGATGAAAATTCAATTAAAATTTAAAAACCGCTATAACTTTTGCGGCTCTTTAAAGTCAATGAATGAACTTCAGTTACAAATATCTAGGAGTACATGCGTGCAAAGCAGCATTAATATGCCGTCAAGAACAATTCCGAAAATATGAAGTATATTTCTTTCAAAAATTGTTACTTAAGGTATAAACAATGGATCCATATATCTCTTTACACTGAAGAGATAAATCACAAATTTAAACGCAGTTCTTAAGACACTAATGATTATAATGCATATCTGCAACAACTTTTAAAATTTACCAACAATTGTAATTTTGACATTTTTTTTTTAATTTTTATCTTTAAACCGTTATAACTTTCGCGGGCTCGCTCAAATTGATGTACGCTAACGGATTTAAGTTCGTTATATCTAGTATTTCAAGTGTACAAAGCGCCATTGATGTGCCATCAAACATTAAAATTTTTTTATCTCATATATTAAAAATATGACATTCAAACCATAATTATTCCTAAACCCATTGAGATATTACCTTCAAATAAATTGCAACAAATTTTGAATTGTTTGCAAAATGTAATGTATATTTTTAAAAACTTTTAGAATTTTTTTGTACTTTGTTATTTTCAAAAATTGATACTTAAGGTATAAAAAAACTTTATATTCCTATATCTCTTTACACTTAAGCGATAAATCACTTTTGAAATTTACCAACAATTGTAATTTAGACAATTTTTTATTAATTTTCAACTTTAAACCGTTATAACTCAAATTGATGCACTCAAACGGATTCAAGTTTATTATAACTAGCATTTTTAGTCTACAAGCGTTATTGATAAAAAAAAAATTAAAATTTTTTTAACCCCAAAAATTAAAATTTTTTGAAAAACGTCCATATAACTTGTTAAGGACACACAAAAAATTGACGGTCGTTTAAAAGTTGATAAATTTTGAAAATTACTTGAATTACTCATTTTTATTAACTTAATTTTTTGCTCATAGCTTTTAACTTTCAGATCCAAAACAATACAAAATGGACTCATTAGGTTTGGGCGATACATTGACTGTAAAAGTTATTTCCATATCACTGATTGGTGAAAAGTTGTATGGCGTTTTACAAGTGAAATCCAAATTTTCCGATTTTTTAACTTTCGCAGTTTTTTCTATTGGGATTTTGTGCTGTTTAATGGAATTGAAAACAGTATTTGAAAAATGGTGTAATTTTATATAGTTCGAGGCATACGAAGTTAATGTCAGCGCACCAATAACGGGAAGCGAACATCACAAACTTATGAGGAATTGTCTACATTTTTTTAAAATGTATGTTTTTTGCGTCTGACATTCACAATTATATTTGAAATAGCCTAACGTATAGCGTGAACTGAGTTACTTTATAAATAGCACCTCCAAGTCAAAAAGGCATTTTAAAATTTTGTACTTTTTAAAAATTTTGCGAAATTTAATTATTTTGTTTCGCTTTTTTATGAAAACATGGCTTGAGTGAGTACTAGAGTGAATCCTAGACTGAATCCCTTAATACGGACTCAATTTATAAAGTGCAAAAAAGTTTATTTTTTTTTTTACATTCATAGCGGGTACATTGGCAGTATTTCCAAACATATTTCGCGTTGTGACAACTAAAGAGCTGTAACAACTCCGCGAAAATGTACATCAAATAAAAGATTTTAATCAGCTTAAAACGCACTTAAAATTTTGTGGAGCAAACAAAATTTTCATAACCTCAAAATGCATTAATATATTAAATTTTAAATTTTGTGAATTTAAAAGTATTTAATATAATTTCCTGCAAATAAGTAACCCTAAACCCAACCAAATGCCATAAAAGATTCAAAAAGACGTGTTTCCCAAAATAATCGTGGGCTTCTCTTTCTAATATATAACAAAAAATTTGTTTGATTGTATTTTTATATTTTTGTTTGGTGTAATAAATATTTTGAAATGTGATAAATCCAATGAGATCTATAAATAATCTTAGCAAACACTGTAATTTTAACCCAGGTATGCCGACCGTACTACATGTAGTACACCACTTATATTCAGGTTTCTGCGTTTACTCTGCTTTAAATTTTCTAATCTACTTGTTGTTGTGCTACAGAATATAACGGTCAACAAAGCAGGCGTTGATAAGTTTTGTCTATTGTAATTGATTATGTGTATTTTTTTGGATCAGAGATTTCAGTTTTGTCACATTGGCCAAAGTGTGAAGATGTCACGTAATCGGTGAGAAAAAGGTTTATATGCATACTTTATTGTTGCTGCATTTTTATGTTTTTTTAATTATAATAGTTGTAAAAACAATTACGTAGCAAAAGTAAACGTGAAAAACAAAATTATATGTGACTTTAGTTGATGTATTTGCTGCCGTACTACATGTAGTACGTTCGGCATTAGTGTGCAAAAATGGTGAAAACAAATACTATGTGGCAAGCAATAATCCATGGAAAGCCTATAAGATATGGCTATAAATTTTGGGTTGGAGCAACTTATAAATGCAACATTATTTGGTTCGAGCCGTACCAGGGTGCAGGGACTTTCCCAAATAATACCTACAAAGAAATGGCACTTGGTCCAAGCTTAGTCGTATTGCGACATATTATCACAAAGCCAACCCGACATTGCTCACCGATTTTATTTCGATAATTGATTTACAACTATCAACTTATTGGCTGAGTTAGAAGAACGACGCGTGAAAGGCACTGGAACAATCAGCCACAATCGGTTAAGCAAATGTCCTTTGCCAAAGAAAAAATATCTGCAGAAAAGAGAGAAAGGGTGGTATGAACATCGTAAGATTTCTACCAACAATATAATTGTATGTTGTTGGCACGACAGCAGTGCAGTAAACGTTGCCTCAAACGTTAGTCCAGTTGAACCTTCAAAAAATACTTTACGTTGGTCTCGAAAAGAGAAAAAGTATATATATTCAACAACCCCGCCTTATTCATGAATATAATCTCTACATGAGTGGCGTTGATCGAGCAGATGAAAATATCAGCTTGTACCGTGTATCTATTCGGGGTAAAAAATGGTATTTCCCAATATTCAGACACCTCATTGATCTTGCAGAGCACAATGCGTGGTAACTGCATAGATATATTGGAGGTAAAATGGACCATTTATCTTTTCGTCGGCTCATTGTCACATTGCTAATATCGACCTATGGGAAACCCTCAGCAACGCTTCCATCAGGATCATCATGTGAGATCAGATTTGATCGAAAAGATCATTTACTTACTGAGAACACGCGATAAGCCGATGGAAAATGCCACAATAAGACCACTACACGCTGCATTAGATGTGATGTGCCGCTCCATGTAAAGTGTGATGTGGAGTATCACACCACAAAATATTTTTTTTTATTAATTTGTTTTTTCTTTACTTATGTACACAAAAGTTGCTGAATAATAAACGACTTGAATTAAATCACAAGAAAATATTGTCGTTTGCTTCCATATGTGCCGAGCGTACTACATGTAGTACAGACTCAAAATCCAAGTTAAAAAATATTTTTTTTTATTCTTTCTTCAGTTTTGTAATATAATCTGTCAGAATAATGCTATTTTGGAAAACTACAAAGATTGTTGCACTAGTATGCCCGTCGGCATATCTGGGTTAATATTTTTAATTTGCTTGAAACTTAAAACCGCAATAACTTTTGCGCCATTAAAGATAAATGATTACCTCGCATGAGTTTAGCATGCTTAAACATCGGCTACATATATACAAAAGGTTATGTATGTCAACAAATCCGAAGGTTGTTTACTCCCTTTACTTATTAAATTTGTACCTTTTACATCGAAATGTTTACGTTTGGATAATCTGGTCTTAAATTCACCATTATTTATTTAAGTTAGACAACTAAAAATACATAAATGCTTATTTTTTGTTGGTGCTACAATCAATAAATGTGAATAAAAGAGTGCAAAAATAAACATATTTACTCAATTCTACTACTTAGTCCTGCCATAAATGATAAGCCTTTGTTGACACAGAAGAATATGTTTTATATGCCCAGCCAACCTTTGTAAACTTAAAAAAAAAATAAAGACAGAAAATAGCATTTCACTCTATAAAATTAGCAAAAACTTACTAAATATTTGTAGGTAAATATAACGTACCTCTAATTAAGTAGAATGCAAATAACAGTTTATTTTTCTGAAATTAACAGAAATTTTTGTAAAACGAATTTTAAATTGCTGATTTCATAAGGGCAGACTTTTATTCGCACTAAAAAAAAGTCTAGAAAAAAAAACTTTAAAAATTTCACATTTTCACATTTTTTAATGATTTTTTTTGTCTACGAATATTTAGTAAATGTTTTTGCTGATTTTAGCAGATTATTTTGTTACTTTCAGTTAATTAAAATTTATGTCAAATATAACTAAATATTTGTAAATTCAACAGATTTATTTTTGCTATTCTTATATTGCTAATAAAAAAATTTGCTAATTATAGTAGTTTTTTCTGCAAGCTCAGTTTTAACTAATTTTTAGTAGCATTTTTTTGTTGCTATTTTTACAGGTTTATTTCTATAAGTGTCTAGGGTTTTTGCGCTGTTTAATGGAATTTGGTTTTGAGACCAGTATTTGTAAAATGGTGTAGTTTTATATAGTTTGAGACATACCAAGTTGATGTCAGAGCACCAATAACAGGATACAAACATCACAAACTTATAAAGCTATGTACAGACGGTTGTCAGATCTTATAATATTGTAAGATCTGGCAATGTGCTGGCAATGTACTGACAATGAAACATGTCTAGCAAAAGGTAAATTGTCAGTTCAGACGATTTTAAGAAAACCTTTAAATTTCATTGTCAGATAATTGTCAAACAATAAATTTATCGCGTTTATAGTAATTAAATGTGCTAAAGTCCCAAAACTTATTTAACAAATTGTGAAAAGCAATCTGATGTAGGCGTGTCCCTATCCGGATTTCATTCCTGCCCAAGGAAATCTTCAGGGGACTTTGTTATTAGAATTTCTAGAGATATTTGTTATGTTAAATCACAAACTCAATGAGAATTTCTTGTCCTCGTCTAGGAGCGACCAACGAAAATTGTCAGTTCACACGGTTGTCAGATTCTTGTATGGCAAAAATTGCCAGATCTGTTGTTAGACATTGCCAGAACTGACAAAGCATTTGAAAGAAATTATTAATTGTCAATTGTGTTTTTAATTAAATTGAAAAATTAATAATATTAATTGTCATGGAACAAAAAAAGCAATTGCAACGATTTTAGCTGCATATGTATTAGAAAGTAGCGAGGATGAAGACAAAACATTTTTACAATTCCAGTTGAAAGAGGTGCGGAGATTTGCCCATTTGCCTTTGCAATCGTTAACACTTATCTGGATGGCATCTGCGACCTCTTGCCATAAAATATCTTTGGGAAGTTTATACTCAGCGCAACCAGCATCCCATAAACATCGCCGTACCTCAACTTCCTCGATACGTTTGATATTGCTTTTGTGACCACACGGATTCCACATTTTAAATTTTAAAATTTTTAAACGATAAAATGTTATGAACTATTTAAAATTTGCCGTACCTGATCAAACCTTGAGTTTCTTGTGGATGGTGTATTAGATTGAGGCTGAAGATGACCTAGTCGCTTAAGTCGAAAGTGCGGCATTTCCTCTAGCGCTGATCCCCACATTTATTAAAAATTAATGTTTTTATTTGTAATTGTACACTCAGGGAACGTCTACTTTAAAAATATGTAGTTGTTTGGGTTGTAATGCAGTTGCTTTATTTTTAATGTAAATGTCAGTCATTTGTAGAACAAATTAAATTTTTTACTAACCTTGCAGTTCATTTAAAAAAACAAACCACATCAAATGACTGTTTTATGATTTTACATCCAGTTTTTACAGTAGTTTTTGGTTATTTAAAAAAAAAAAAAAATTTGTTTATTTTTTACTAACATATGTGGTTCAATTTTACTAAAATTGTGGTTATTTTTTTTCACTAAGGGACCATATTTTTCACAAAATTCCATTTAAGTTTTGCATGTTTTAACGCAGTTTTTTATACACAAGTTTTTACTATATTTGACTAATATTCCACAATTTACTATCTCATTTCGCAATCGATCAAAGCATTTTTGTGCATAAGTAAAAAGACAGATCTCAGAAACTGTTTCACGTAAAAGAACCAAGAAAATGCGGTTCGTGATAATAACGCAAAATGTGAATGCTATTTATATGACAGCATATCGAAAAAAGATGACCTATGAGTTGAATTTTTAGTATAATATGTAAATAGCTAAAAAAAATTACGTGAACCAAAATCCGTATAATAAAGCTAATATTGGCGAATGATATTTTAACAAAAGCTTTTATTACAGTGAATGTCTACAAAATATTTTCAAACTTTGTTTGAAAAAATCCTTCAAGTTTCTAGAAACACTGAGATATTTGGAAATGATTGATTTCATCTCCTACAGGACTCTGATACAATATGGGATATATATATCCTATTGGTTGTCAAAGGTAAAAAAGGAAATTTCTGCTCAGTTTTTTATTTTTTGTTCATATAGAAATTTAAGCAATTTCTGTTTGAAAAAGTGGTATTTATAGATTTTTATCTCCTGATTCCAAATATTGTCTCCAAAATTTAATATCCCAATTGTGAAATATCGTATAAAAATTATTTTTTAGGACTATAGTCAAAACCCGATTTACGACTCATTCTATTTTAAATATGTTGACATATTCGTGTTTAGCATTTCAAAATAATTACAAATCGTGTGTTACAGGACGTAAAGAAGATAATTGAAATAAACTCGACTCGTCTTTCGCTATTACTTGACCGTTGACGATCAATGGGATATATATGTCTCATGGATTTTTTCATAGAAGCATTTGCAAAACGTATTTTTGACGACACTTTTCTTAGAAATGTTGTGTCCATAGACCGGAATTCGCAAAAAAATTGCAAAATTTTAAAGCAGTTGAAGTTCGGTCGTGAAAAGGTTAAACATGCAAAAAATGCGTGTTTTCAGAAAAATTCGTGATTTTCTTTTTAAGTTCTAATATATGACAAAAAAATAAATAATTTTTGAGTGTATTTTTATATATTTTGTAGGTGTAATAAAAATTTAGAAATGTGATAAATATAATAAGATCTTTAAATTGGTGTAGCTTTCATTTAATCTAAGCAAAAATTGAAATTTTATTATTTTTAATTTGCTTGAAACTTAAAACCGTCATATGTTCGGCTAACATATACACAAAAGGTTCTTTATGAAAAAATTTTAGGAAATATTTTACCTCGAAGTGTCAAACATTTTTAAAGTTCCCCATATATATTTTATCGTCGCAAATTTGTTTTCTTTTAACATTTCTGTCATTTTATTTCAGTGGGTTTTAAAGAATTGTTTAGTTTACTTGAGAAGTTTAAAAAATTTGCGGCACTTTGAGGCAAAGTATTTTCAAAAATTGTTTCAAACAAAATTTGAAAATATTTTGTAGACAATCACTGTAATAAATGTTTCGCAAATATTAACTTTATTGGACTGATTTTGGTACACGTAATTTTTTAAGCTATTTACATATTATAAAGGGTATTTTTTATACAGGTATATAACTTTAAGGCGGCCATTCTTTAACTGGCGGCCATTTTGTCAGCTGTCAAGTGGTTCATGTTTAGTTTATTTTGGCATTTTAACATGAATAGACTGACGTCTGAACAACGCTTCCAAATTGTGCAAATTTATTTTAAAAATCATGGTTCTGTTCGAAATACGCTAATTTCGCGTATTTTGCGAATTTGGCGAATTTTGTTTAGCGATGAAGCTCACTTTTGGTTAAAAGGATACGTCAACAAACAAATCTGCCGTATTTGGAGTGATGATAATTTTATGTGTATGTTGAGACACCGTTACATCCAGAAAAAATGACTGTTTGCTGTGCTTTATGGGCTGGTGGAATCATTGGTCAGTACTTCTTTAAAAACGATGCTGGTCAGAACCTTACAGTCAATGGTGACCGCTATAGAGCCATGGTTACCGACTTTTTCGTTCATCAATAGAACAACCATGATGTGCAGGAGCTGTGGTTTCAACAAAAGAGCGCAACATATCACACAGCTCCGTGCCACAATTGATTTATTGAAGGAAACCGCATAGTTTCACGTTTCGGACCAGTGAATTAGCCTCCAAGATCGTGCGATTTAACGCCGCTAGGCTATTTTCTGTGGGAATATGTAAAGTTGCTAGTCTACGCCGATAAACCCGAAACGATTGACCACTATACGGCCACAAATGTTGCGAAAAGTCATCGAAAATTGGATCTCCATATTGTCATATGTCAGAAGTCATATGCCAGTAGTCATAATTAAATTAAAATGCCAGTAGGTTAATCTTTCATTATCTTAAATTTCATGTCAATTTAAAAAATTCATCTTTGTTTTATTCCATTTCAAAGTTCTATACATCTACAAAAACACCCTTTACTAAAAGATCATCTCATAGGTCATCTGTTTTCGATACGCTGTCATATATATTGCAGGCACATTTCGCGTTTTTATCACGAACCGCACTTTCTTGGTTTTTTTACGCGAAATAGTTTTTGAGATTTGTCTTTTTACTTATGCACAAAAATGCTTTGATCGATTGCGAAATGTTATAATAAATTGTGGAAAAATAGTCAAATATAGTAAAAACTGTGAAAAACGCGGATCTACTTATTGATGCTGTTTGTATAGAAAAAACTACGTTAAAACATGCTAAACTTAAATGCAGTTTTGTGAAAAATGTGGCCCATAAGTGAAAAACCTGCCCATGTAGAAATTGCCAACTGTACCAAAAAATAGTACACTTAGAATACTATGTAGGTAAAGACAACTACAAATGTAGTTAAAAACAAATGAAAGTTCACTTGAAGGAAGGACGACTTACATATCAGTAAATTCAACTAACATTGTCATTTGTTTTTTGATGTTCAAAAAATGAATCACAATTGTAGTAAAAATGAGCCACATATGTTAGTAAAAAACAAACAAAAATTTGTTTTTCTTATTTTTTTAAATAACAAAAAACAACTGTAAAAAATGAATGTAAAATCATAAAAGAGTCATTTGGTGTGGTTTGTTTTTTTAAATGAACTACAAGGTTAGTAAAAAATTTAATTTGTTCTAAAAATTACTGACATTTACGTTAAAAGTAAAGAAACTGTAATACAACCCAAACAACTACATATTTTAAAACAGAAGTTCCCTGTGTGTACTTGCAAACCACTGCTATTTTTGTAAATCCTACTGTGTTAAAAATTACCCAAGCTAGAAAAGCACTATTTTGAGTGGAAAGCATGTGTTTTGTCAGTGCCGCCCTCAAAATTCTTTGCCAATATTTTTAACAACATCACAACCAATTATAAACATAATTTTTTTTTTTTATTTTATTATTTTATTTTATTAGACTGCACACATTTATATTTGATGTAAATGACTAAGACGGAACTGTATTGCTGCTTTTTAAATGTGTTTTATTATACATATTTCTCGAAACTAATTAAATTTTTTGAACTTCCAACATTATGCCAACGGTGGCCACTGTTATGTAAGAGGGCAATATTGTCAAGGTCAAATTTATTTATTTTCATAAAATTGCTAAACGTTTTTCATTTTGTTGCTTTTGTTGTGTACATCCTCATATTGGGAGATACAATGTTTTTGTTAGCCTTTTCACGCATATTTATTTTGATCAGTGTCTATTTAATAATATAAAAGATAAAATCAAAATCTGTTTTTTAACCTGTTTGATAGATGCAATATTTCAAATCTAAGATTTATATATGACTGCTTTTGTTTTGCGCTACACTGTATATAAGATTCATTCAAATCGACTTGTACTTTTCGGAATAGTTCCCTTATTAGATTTTGTAAAATTAAGAGTTATTTTTGCTGTTCTTATTTTATTAAAAATTAGCAAAAGAAAAAATCTGTTCATTTTTGCAGTTTTTTCTTCAACGTAATTTTTAACAAATTTTTAGTAGCTTTTTCTGCTATGTTAACAGTTTTATGAGTGTAGGCAACGAAACAATCTGTAGATGAAGAACTTACTGTTTACTTTTCATGACGAACACATGTTAAGCATTTCATTGATAACAAAAAAAACTTACACCAGTAAGGGGTTAAAAAAATGTATCCTTTATTTTTACATTAGAAAATATTGTAAAAAATAACAAAAACGCATTTGACAAAGATTATCATCATAATGTCAATGACAGAGTTGACGCATAATATTTGTAACATTCAAAAATTCCCTTTGCTCTTTTTTTACAAAATAAAAGTTCAAGTGTATAAAACACCAGAAAGCTAAACATTGCAGTGACATTTGTGTTGAAACCATAAGCGAAAATATTTAAGGTTAAATTCGATTGAATTTATAAAGACCTGTATTGTACACATCAATGGTCATATGATGATACGCCTTAACTGGTGTTTGCATATAAACTGCTAAACGACATATTAATAGTTAGGATATTATTTGGAATTTATATTTCTGGTTGTAAAAAGTGGTCAGCTTATGACCATCAATATGCAAAATAATACGTACTCTATAACCATTGTTGTTGTTTCTGTTTAAGTCATAAGAGACGACATGGATATACAAGATACATCCCAGCAAAAAATAGTCCAGTTTTGGTAAGCAGTAACTACAGTTGTATGCTTCCACGAAAGCGCTAAACCGTCTTGCATACAATAAAACAATTGGGAAAGCATTTTGCTGTGCTTCATTGAATGAATTCTTTTGAAGCAGTAATTAATGCATACAATAAAGCAGTAAAAAATGCATACGACGAAGAATTAGTGTGTCGATACGCAAAAGAAGAGCTTCTCATTTCCTACTAAGGCATGCATATATTGCTTCTTAGAGCACATGAAGAAAGCGTTTTTCACCTCCTAAAAATAGACATACCAAGTGGGACATTGCGAACAAAAATTATACCTTCTGGAATTGTTTTGGAAGCGCTCGGCAATTAAATAATGCCAGTAATTAAATATGGCCGTTCTGGATAAGTAAAGGGTCCGCCAAATAACTTTTTTTTTTTTTGAAAATGCTATAAAAAAACTACTGAATATTTTCTCAAATTTCTTTTTTTATTTGAAAGTACAATCCTTCCGGTTAATAATGGAAAATACTTTCATTCAAATGGCTGCCTCGGCTTGCCATGCAGTAGCCTACACGTGTAGTCCAATTTTTAAGCACATTATCGATTGTGTGCAGCTGTATTTCACCAATGGCTTCACGAATATTGTCCTTTAAAGCGTCAATTGTCTCTGGCTTGTTGGCGTAACACTTATCTTTGACGGCACCCCACAAATAATAGTCCAACGGTGTCAAATCGCAGCTCCGAGGTGGCCAAACAACATCAGCTCTGCGGCTGATAATGCGATCTTCAAAAACAGGGCGCAAAACATCGAGTGTAGCTTCGGCTGTGTGGCACGTAGCGTCGTCCTGTTGAAACCAAATGTTGCCAATATCTTTTATGTCTTATGCAAAATTCGTCTCAATGATGTCTCCGAAATGTTCAATTGTTGAGAACGACGCACTATGCTTTGTCCCATAGACAAAATCAAAAAAAAATTTTTGTCTCAAATTGTTTTTAAATACAGATTTTTTGAAAGATAATAAGGTATCTCAAATAAATGTTAACAAAAAAATTTTTCTGATTGCTTTTGCCACCACGAGAGGGCGTTAAAAGCAGATAATTTCTTGCAAAAATTACTTAACAGAAAAATGAGTTTTAGTTGTTTCACAAAAATAATTCTGAAAAATTAATTTTTTTAAAAGGTCGCTCGAAATTTGGTTTTCAAGTACTTTGATATATTTGCAGTTAAATTAAAATTTATAATTTAGTATTTATTTACAAAATAACTTTTTTATTGCTCTGAAAAACACATTTTTTTTGTTGAAAATCCAAAAATTACTTAAGTTTGATGGAGTATAAAAAAAAATTATATAAAATTAGATATTTTTTTCTGTTTTTGTAAGTTTATACTCTTAGCTAACAGGGTATTCAAAAATTAGTGCCTATTTTTTACCACAACTTAAAAAAAAAATGCGTTTTTTGAAATGCCTAATTTTATGATTTTTACTCAAATATCAGGCATTTAAGAGTGTTTAATATCATTGCGCAACACGATTTTATATTTTGAATGTTAAAAAATAAAAAAATTTAATTATATCATTAGTAGACCAAAACCACTGAAGTATTTTCAAAATTTAGCTCGAGTTCTTTTTTTATGGCCCACTGAAGTTTTTAATTTTTTTTTAAAGGCGTTTTGAGTAAGTCAAAAAAAATGTATTAAATCTAATACAAGGTTAATAGATGATTTTAATAAATTTTGATGACGGTTCTTTTCATAGAACTAATTAACCCTCTATCTGCCATTTTTATAATTATTAAGTTAAACTTTTATAATTTTTGTTTAAAAATCCAAAATTTTAATTTTTTTATCAAAATATATCGCACTCAATCAACAGGAGGGTATTAACTCAAAATGTTCAGTAGAAGCAAAACAATTTTAAATTTAATATTAAAGGCACATGAAAAAGAATTTTTAAACCAACCATTTCATTATCAAAAAGTAGGCAAAATAGCACAATATTTTTACAGCGGATATGAATACTACTCGTCGATTTTTTTCGAAAAGTGAAAAAATTAAAAATTTTGATGGAAGTGCGATATGATTTTTTCATAATTTTTTAATGACGTTTACATTGCTAGTTTTCCTCTTTAATTTTTTCATTTATGTTATCTTTGAAATATCCTTATAGTTTTATTTTTGCAAGAGCATTTTAACCGGTTTATCCTATTTTTCAATAAATGATGTTTTTGTATTTTCCACATTGATAATCCGATTCTACCCAAATTTGGCACAAATATATATCTTGCAAATATCAATTTACATACCAAAATTTATTACGATCAGACAATTTTTTTAGGAGTGGTAGCGTTTTTAAGAAAAAGGATATATAGCAGGACCTTGAGTCCTTAGTCCGATTTAAATAAAAATTTACACACACGTTGCTAGTTGCATGTGTACCAGCATGACCACTCTTTGTAATTTTGTGGGCATTATTGAAGCTAAAATTATATTTTTCAATTTCAGGACACATGGGAGGTAGGCGTGTCCTAGGGCCGATTTTTCCAAAAATTCTTATTTTTCTTAACTAAGCTATTTTATGCTAGTGTACCAAATTTCAAAAATATCTGACTACTCCTTCTATTTTTGTCCCTTCGTTATATGGGAACGAAGCATAGTGCGACGGTGAATTGATGTTGATGGGTGTACGCACTGTTTTTGGCTTTTCACGCTTTGGTTTATCGATGAGGATGCCAGTTTCTTTCACTTTTTTCACAAGATAACGAACATACGGAGCTGACGGTGCTTTTCTTCTTCTAAAATCCGTACGCAATTTTCGCACACATTCTGCAACATTACCATGATTTTCAAAGTAATGTCGCAATATTTCCCAGCATTGTTCAAGCGTATACACAACCATATTCGTTCAGCGGAAGGATAAAACTAATTATCTGTCAAATCAGACATGAGCTAAGTGTTACCATTCACGAAATAAGCACTAGTTGAAAAAAAAATTTTTAATAAAAGAATAAAATGAAAATTATTTAAAGGTTAACAATTTTTTAAATGAAAAACGTCGAATTTCAATAAAGTTGATCGCCGAAAATCCGATATATTTTTTTTGCTAAATTCTTTTATTTCGGTTTATGTATTGTTCTATGAAACCAATTAAAAAATAGGTTGCTTATAAAGTCATCGTTCAACATATAAAAATATTTCTAAGTTTCTATCTTAAAAACGGCTTAAATCAGCAGATTTTATTTTGCTAAATATTAGTTAGATAAGAATAGCAAAAATAAATCTGTTGAATCTACAAAAATTTAGTTATATTTAAGTAAAATTTTAGTTTATTGAAAGTAGAAAATTAATCTGCTAAAGTTAGCAAAAACATTTCCTAAATATTTGCAAACAAAAACTGTATTGTCCACAAAACTTTTGCTAAACTTATGTACCTTAAATTTAGTTAAATCCAAATAACAGTAAATATTGCTAAAATTAACAGAAATTTTTGTTAAAAATTGTTGACTGCTGTTTTCAGACGGACAGATTTTTATTCTTACACTAAATTTTTTTTCGGTAATTGTAACGCTAATTTCTGTTACAGTATTTTAGGGGTAACGATATTTCACTTATTTCGGTGAAGGTTCTTTAGCGTTAACGGTATTTTGCTTATTTCGGTATCGGTATTTTAGCGGTAATGGTATTGTAGTTATTTCGGTAACGTTATTTTAGGGATAACGGGTTTTCAGTTATTTCGGTAACGGTATTTTAAAGGTAACGTTGTTTTAGTTTTTCAGGCCATGCCAATGCACACCGACATTTTCAGCCCAATTATGCTCGAGTTCCAATGACTGGCTAGTTTATGATCAAACTTTTGGAAAATAGATAACGATTACAGCGATTTTTCTTTTCAGATCTTGTCAGATTATTTCGATAACGGTATTTTAATTACATCGCTATTTTAATTATTTCGGTAACGTTATTTTAGCGATAACGGTATTTAGAGGATATTGATATTTTAGTTATATCGAAAACAGTATGTTACAGTTAATGGTATTTCAATTATTTCGGTAACGGTATTTTAGGGATAACGATAGTCAGTTGAAAGGGGATTTGAATCGATACCGATATTATAGCGGTATTGCCTACCATCCCTGCTCAAAACACATTTTTTGAATAACAAGAATACTTGAAAGTCTTTAGACATAATTTATAAACTAAAAACATAATTTATAAAGCTTTCATTTGATACCAAATGTGTCTATAGTTTCTTCAAAATGAACAAAATAATTCGAAAAAATAATAAATGGGGTAATTTTTAACCCCACTGTACATGAAATTGAGCAGCTAAAAAAATGCCTGTCCCTTAAATTTGTATTCTCTACAATATATCTAAGGTACATTAAGATCTGTGGGTCTGGGTCGGGATACCTCCATTGCGAGACAAGCTTTTCAACGCTGCCCATATTATCCGGATCTGACACTCACATTTTTAGGCAATTGTACAAAACCTTTCCAACCACTTCAAAAGGGGCGTGACCACCAACAAAAAAATATTTAATTCACCGTAGACTTTTAGTGGATGCACAATTTTGTAGTCATTTCGTGTAATTTTATTTATCCAAAAAATTCAACATTTTCGATATTGACAATACAGTGGAACACGGTTATAACGCATTCGTAGTGACCGGACAATTTATTTCGTTATAAGCGAAGTTCGCAATAACCGTGGTAAAAATTTTCCAAAAAATTAATAAAATAACAGAACTTTTTCTAAAATTCTTCTTATTTTCAATTAAATTACGTTTCATAAATTTTTCAAATCTTTTAATTGAAATTTAAAGTAAAAAGCTAAATGCAAAACAGATTTTTACAAAAACTGCTCGATTGAAGATTAGGATTTTTAGCGCAAAATTGTTCTGAGACAACCCAAATACATAATCAAGAAAACCATTTTTGGTATTCGCATTTTTTTGGGTGAAATCCTCTTGCGAAGAGGGGGTGAGCAGTAAAAAAAACTTAAAATGACATTTAAAAAAAGTATATCCCTGTACAAAATTTAATTTAAAAAATTATTGTTTGCAGTTTAAATAAAAAAAAACTCTTTTAGAGCTCTGTGAATCTTTATAATTATTTTAAAGACCTAACCTAACATTAAATAAATGACATTTGTTTACCAGAGGCAAATTTGACAATATATTACTATGTAAATATTATGGTAACACTGAAAGTATACTCCTTAACAGAGAAGAGACTTTATTGGGAGAGGATTTAAAGGATGTCAGAGAATTTATAGTACTGGGAATGCGCATGAGAAAGCTTTTGTATTTGTTTATTTTTTTTTATTCTTGTAACTGTTAAAGTAAAATGTCAAATGAAGTACAAATAAGCTACTAATAGATGGCGTTACTGTAATAGGAATTATAATTATTAAGCTCGATACATATAAAGATAATGTGTGGTTTAAGAGCTATGTACAATGAAGTGAGCCAAAGTAATTATGTAGAGTTCTAAGTAAATAATTCATTAACGCTGTTTACTATACTACAGTCAACATTAAATTTTTAAATAAACTTTTTCTTGACTGAAATAAAATATTTATATAGTATTAACTCTTCTATCCCTGTTTATGTCAAAATTACTAAATTTTGAAAACAAAGTTAAGAAACTATACTTCCCAGTGTAGAAACGGGAAGTATAGTAATGACACCAGCTTACTCTCTGCATTACTTTAACATGAACAATAATGACTTACCAATAACTAATTAATTTTCCTGTTATTTTAATACAACAAATAATTCGTTACCCATAAGTACTTATTTTTATCATTATTTTAAATATATAGTAATGATCTAAAAATTTTTTAAAACTCAATTTTTATACTCATTAATTTTCCAACTCTAGTAACTACTTATATAACTACTTATTTTTGATTTGTTGCAAGCTGGAAAGTAATGACATTTTATGTAAGCAAGTCATTTATGTTTATATTTAGCAAGTATAACATGTCGAGATAGCTAAGATAGTAGAACGCTTGACTGACAACTTGGAGTCCCATGTTCGAACCCCATGTGGCCAAGTTAAAAAGTTTGTATATATTTTATATATAGGTTCTTTTGAGGGTAATTTTGGGTACAGCCTGGTAAAATGACATTAATCAAGAAATTCACTCAAAAAGTGATAAAAAACTTAAAAATACCTGGAACGCACTCACAAAATCACATTTCACAACTCAAATCAACCACAACTTCCCATACAAATGAGGTATTCGACAAAATTGTTTTTTGTATTTATAAAATAGTTTTTTATTTGTTTACATTCGGGCATACACGGACATGCTTCAAATACCTTTCATTTTATACCCAATTTGCCTATATTTAATAACTTGGTAACTTTTGGGTCATTTTTAACCCCACTTTTTAACCCCTAAACGTAAGATTACGTACCTAAGAAAATACGTGTCTAATATTTGATTTGTCCTCTTCAACATATCCTAGTTTCATTAAAATCTGAGGGTTCACCACTATATAGTATTCTTGTTAGAATGATTTTTAATGATTTTAAAATAGGGTTAATTTGACCCTACAAACATACAAGCAGGATTATAATTATAAACAGGACAGATGTTTTAAACATGATATTGGCATAATCTTTAATATTTATGATCTCAAATATTATGTTGATACTCTAAACGTCAAAAGCATAATAAATTAAATTGTTCCATCAATTTTGTATGGAAATTTGAAAAACAGTTTTACAACATATGAGTAATATGTAATAATTAGATCAAATATTAATCATACGCAACCGCATAGTTTTAAAGAAACTGTGGGCAAAATTGCACTTTGTTAGGCGTTCCTAAAACAAAAAATATGACCCCCTCTGTAATTAAAATGACATTTTTTTTCTAAAAATATATGTTTTTGGGCCCCACGGGCCCGGCCCCCTTAATTCCCCTCCATAATTAAAAAATTATTGTTTTTAATTCTAGAGGGGACCACCTATTTTTTTTTTTTTTTTTTAGATTGCTCCATAAAGTGCAGTTTAGCCAAATTGCTTATTGATAAATTATTAATAATATTTCTTTATCTTATGACTAGATTAGTTTAGCTAAAGTAACTTTTATTGGTTTTTCCATATTCGCTCTAATATTAACTGAAGCTGTTAAATCAACTATAAATTTCTATTAAAATTTCTAATATTTATGAAATTTATGAAATTTCTAATATTCAATATAAATTTAGTTGAAAAAACAAACGAATGAAAACATTTACAAGCAAAATAGTTTCTAAACGCGCAAAAAAATTGTATTTTGCCAAAAGGATTGTCGTGTGTTTATAAATGTGCATAGAAAAATATCTACTACACAAATTTTAACCTACGAATATTTTGGCAAAAATTTTCCATCATTCGTTATTCTAGATAAACAATAAAATGGTTTATGGAGAATAACAAAAAAAAATTGACTCATACAAACAATAAGCTTATGAGTTGTCGTGTTTAAACACGTACGTTAGGGGTATAAACAATTTTGTTAAATTTAATGCACACACAGTGGGTGTTGTGGTGTAATTGCTAGCGTGTTGGACTGTTACACGGATGGTCCCGGGTTCGATTCCCGGTGACGACAACATCAGTTTAGAAAAATAATATGTATGAGTTTTCTATCACTTATATATGTGTTCCCATAGCACTTAACCCCACCGAAGTAAAATAATGGATCAGGGCTTTCATAGCTTCAAAAGCTTCAATAAATTCGCCAACTCTACATCAGGTGGCGAGCAACAACTGTTCTAAGACTTATCATCTCGCGCAATTACAGTGTTGCCATGTTCGAAGCCCTTCATCTTTCACCACCTTTCATCTCTCCACTATCCCCTTTCTAAAGAAAGCAACACATTAATTAATTGAAAGAATTTCCTGAGTGTTGCTTCTCTTTAAAAAAAAAAAAAAAAATCCCATTATTCCTATGCCTTATGTAATATTTTTAATGTTTTTCAGATCAACCTTAAACGGGTTGGGGCACAATTCTTAGTTGGATTTACTTTAAAAGTGTCCATTTTAAGGCGGATTATTGATATAATTACATTATTATAATGAGCCTATATTCGTTTAGAATACAAGTTTGTTTTATACAAGTTTGATTTGATGATTTCCTTGAACCAGAATTTTTTTATTAAGTGGAGATGTAGGAGGGTCCGTTATTGGTAGGCTTCTCTGTATTTATTGTCTTTGGAGAACGTTTACCATTTGCGAATCAACCCCATTGGACATATTTCTAAAGACAATGCAGTGGCTGCAGGATGGTGAATGTACCCCACGTGCAACCACTCGCACATAACTATAATTTTTTTTACTCTTTTATAAAACTTTTTACAAAAAAACACATCGGAATTTTTTTTATTGAAAGTCAACAGAACATCATACTAAAAGATATATTTTTTAATACACCAATTAAAAAAGTTATCAAAGATAATATTTACTTTTATATATTTTCTAAAAACACAAAATGTTTCTGTCCGACACTACTTGCATAGTATACCACTTAAACTTGTAAGTATAAAACGGTATCTAAAACTAAACAAATTTTCATTTAAGTTTTTTTATCTATTTTAAATTTGATGATAATTGGGGGTGGTGTTTGTGCCCCACTGGCGGAAGCTCTCCCTTCTACCCTAATTTTTATTTAGAACATTTTAGAGAGCCAGAATAAAGTTTTGAAAAATAAAGAAAATTAGTATATATTTATTAAAAATGTTTCTGCATTTCTGCATTAGTATCCCAGTATACAGAAGCATTACTATATAAGGAGTTATATAAGTACATATTTGGTAACGCCAAGTACATGCAATTGTCATTACAAATATCATAACTGTTAAATGGGGATGTCGAGCAAAATAATGACATATCATTACTAAGAACCTTATGAAAAATCAAAAAATATGTGGTTACTAGTATGGACAAAAATAACGAGTCTACAAATATATTTTCAAAAAAACTAAATTTGGAAAAAAGAATAATTTTTTTTTTTTTGAAAATTTTGGTTTTAATAAAATGTGCCCACACGGGACTCGAGCCTGTGACTGCAGGTTGTCAGCCAACCGATCTACCATCTAAGCTATAGAATAGTACACTAAAAATAAAGTACCCTAAGGAAAAAAGCTTCATCATAAATGTGATGAACGCAGTGTGGAAACGGTAGAGGTATGTCATTACTTTCCTCACTACCAGTAGTGATACCAGGTTACTATCTGCATTACGTTAACACAAATAATAAGGACTTACTAATAACTAGTTAATTTTTCCATTATTAAACTACAAAAAAAAAAAAAATAAAGCGATACACATAAGTACTTATTTTTTATCGAAAAATCTATTTTTAAACTAATTATTTTTCACCTCTAGTACGTACATTTATAACTACTTAGTTTTGATGTTTTGTAAGTTGAAAAGCAATAACATTTTGAGTAATAAAATCCTTTACGTTTTTATCTACCAAGTATAACATCCCAAGTGTAGAAAGCATTACCATATAAGTGGTTATATAAGTACACATTTTGTAATGGCAAGTACTTACAATTGTCATTACTGATCCCATTACTTTTGTATGGTGATGTTGCGCAAATAATGACAGACCATTACTCAACACCTTACGAAAAATCGGAAAATATGTGGTTACCTATATGCTTTCAATTATAGATAAAAATAACGAGTCTAAAAATAAATTTTCAAAAAAACTATATTTAATAAAATGTGCCACACTGAATTCGAAACTGTTACTCCGGGTTGCCAGTCAACCACTCTACCATCTGAGCTATCTCGACATGTTATACTTGATAGACATAAATAAAATTTAAATGACTTGCTTGCACAAAATGTCATTACTTTCAAGCTTACAAAAATCAAAATTAGTAGTTATATATGTACTTACTAGAAGTGAAAAATAATGAGTCTAAAAATAGATTTTCAAAAAAATTCCAAGATCATAATTTATATTGAAAATAATGATACAAAAATAAGTAAAAAGGGTCTCGCATTATTTTTTGTACTGAAATAATGGAAAAATTAACTAGTTAGTAGTAAGTCCTAATTATTCTTATTAAAGTTAAGCAGACAGTAAGCGAATGTCATTACTGTAGTAGGAAGAATGATGAAACGCCATTACCGTTTATACACTGCGAAGTCAAGATGGCTCAGATGGTAGAGCGGTTGACTGACAACATAGAGCGCCTATTCGAGTTATAAAATTTATTTTTTATTAAATTTATTTTAGACTCATTATTTTTGTTCATACTGGTAAGCATATACATAGGTTAAAAAAGAGAAAAATATGTGGTATATTTTTCTCTTTTTAAGGTGCTTAGTAATGATATTTCATTATTTTAAGCGACATTCCCATATAAAATTAATGAGATCTATAATGACAATTGTAAGTACTTATCATTACCAAATATGTACTAATAAAACCACATATATGGTAATACTTTTCTACACTGGGAAGCTGTTTCATAAAAATGCAAAATGCCGACAGGCTTCTTCATATTTATGAAATGCTTTATAAATATTTTTTATGAAATGCTTCTGTAATGATAATCAATATTTCATAAATAGGATGAAGCAGTTTCATAAATTTTTATAATTTGTTCTAAATGTTTCATAAATATTATGAAACGTTTCATAAACCTTTCATAAAAAAAATCTATTAAAAATAAGAACATATCATATACACCTAGTAAAGTTCAGCAGTTACTACATAATTTGTGTAGTAATGCGTTTGTAGTTATTTTAACTGCAGTTTTTTTTATTTATAAAAAAAAATATTTTGAACGTTTTCTTGGTTTGTTTTTCTAACAACGTACCAAAATTACTGCATTACGGTAAAAACAAAAACGTGCGTGCAACGATTTTCTAGTAAAGGATATGAGAAGAATGTTTGTGTCTTAATGTTACTCAAGTAATGAAATTTCTTTGCTGCATTTTTATTAAATAAATTAAATACAAAAAGTTGCTTTCTAATAGAAAAAGATATTTCCTTTATATTATAAAATATAGTATTTCTTTTCTATCAGCTCTTTAATAATTGCATCTTCTTAATTCAATCTGATGAATATAAATCAAAGAAGCAAACATTACATCACGTATACAGACATGTGGCAAGATTGATTAGGAAAAAATATTGTGAAACTTAAATAATTAAAGCGATATTTGTGTAAAAATAATTTTCCACATGTAGTTTAGAAAATAAAATCAAGTTAAGATTTGTATTTTATTATTTTGTTTTTTAAAACCTGGCAATGTTGTTTAAACTGTATTTGCAGTGTTTTTTACTACATTCGACAGTTAATTTGAATGGTTGAAATAACCACACATTGCAGTTAATTAAATGCAAATTAGTGTATACCTTTTCAACTGAAAAATGCAGTTTATTTAACTGTCATTTGCAGTTGAGTCTACCCAGCCAGAAAAATACAATCGATACAGCGCTGGCAAAGCGTCTGCGA